>JAXCGZ010010554.1:0-26553 GCA_037179515.1 Halocaridina rubra | reverse complement strand
GCCATGTTAGTTCCTGGGATTCGCTTATGCCTGAGATTACCACTGTCTTCTCCTTATCAAGTGCCTGTCTGATGAGTGGGTTTGCCCTTTCCATCACAACGTCTTTCATTTTTTCGATTACTGTCCCTTTATAGTCAACTGTTTGTATGTTTTCCAGTGCCACCACCTTTACAGCCTCTTTTACTGCCACATTCCCCTTTAGTGCATCAGCAAAGGAAGTTTTCATGGCATCATTTTCCATATTCAGCTCCTGGAACTCTTTTCTGAACTGTTCAATGTTTTCCTTAATCTGGACATTCCAAGCAGCAATCTCGTCTCTCTCAGAAGAGAGCAGTGAACTAACATCTAATTCCTTTAGGTTGTCATTTAGCTGTTTGTTTTTATCTTCTTGTTTAGAAAGTCTAGATTCTAGTTGACTCTTTTCCCCTTCCAGCTTTTTTATTCTTTTTTATTCTTATTTGCTCTCTGAGTGTTTCATTCTCTTTCATTTCTCCATCCATATTCTGAATTTTATCATCAAGGCTTATGGTAAAGCTCGTGGGTCAAGCAAATTGGTTTTTCAAGAATTAGTTACATTCGTTACTGGCTAAATCTTACAAATTTTTTTTCTCAGATTCCATTCCCATATAAACAAAATTTTGTAGATTACCTAACTGGAATCTCACTTGCCAAAGTTAATTCCTTAACCTGGAAATTACAGCTGATATACATTGCTAAGAAGTTTCTTTCATTGAATGTGATAAACAAAAATCTTATCCTCTGAAGACTGGTTATGAACCTGTTAAAATCTATCCCTTCTCCTAACAAACTGTAATTTCATTTCACCCCTTTCTATCATCGTAAATAAAGTGTTTTACGTCAAAAACTCGTGAATAAAGCTATTTGCTATATAAATTGCAAGTAATTAATCATTTAACTAAAGTGTTTTATGCTATAAACTGCAAATAATTAAAAGGTAATTTTACCCTGTTGGCTTTGCAAATATTTCCTGTTAACCACAATTTAATGAATGCATACTGTATTTATCTTGCTGATTCTTCATATACTGAGGATAAAGTGCTTTGAGTTATAAGTTGCAAATACTTCAAAAGGTGATTTTGCCCCTTTTTCATTGCAAATAGTTTTTCATAACCAAAAGTGAATGAATACTGTTTTTTATCTCGTAGATTCTTCCTTTATCGTAAATAGAGTGTTTTACCATATAAATTGTAAATCATTAATAAGCATTGCAACTATTGGGGTTGCCCACAATTTAAGAAATACATACAGTACTCTATTTGTCTTGCTTATTCTTCATTTATTGTGAATAAATTGTTTTCCTTTAATACCAGCAAAGAATTAATGGTTTGTATGATCTTATATAGCATAAATGTTTCTGGTTAGCTGTGACTAACATATATATTTTTATCATGTAAAATAATATTGTAAACTCATTATATGTGTGCTCGTGCTTTCAGTGTTCCATTATTAATGGTGTTTTGTTTCTGTTTCTGCAATTGCAGTGTCCTCTATTCTACTCTGCCTGTGTGACAGAGGTAATTGTCGAGTTGACTCCAAAGTCTTGGCATACATCTGTGGTGCCGGGAAACGAAATTGTGCTCACCACCTCCGGGATTCGAGCAAGCATTTCATAAAATTTTATTGAAAATAATTAATTCAATTATTTTAATGTCATTGCATTTCCAAAATTAAAAGAAAGTTGAATTCTGAGTTTCATTTAACCGAGTAGTGGTATACAAGTGGGTTGCTCAAGTACAAATATCTGTCCTGCCTGTTGCTAGCTCTTAACCGACTTCAGTACTTTGAGTCCCCTTAGTAAAACAGAAACTTAACAACTCTCCATTCCTACAACAATATTGGCGCCCGAACAGGGACCCGAGAAGACACTGATTTTGATAAATTTATTTTTATTTTCCTTTTTAACATTGCACATGAAACCCAATTACCATTGGCTCGATTATTGAAATGATTGGATCTTAGGCTGCACACGAATATTTTATCACTAAAGACGTTGCAGATCAGAATATTTTCTTTTTAAATTTTCAAAATTTATTACGGTAACTAATATTTTCTTGTTTACCATGTGGTAAACAAAATGTCAGGAAATCTGCATGAGATTATGTGGCAACAGAATTAAGAAATTTTGCATGACGAGAACACGTGTTATTTAAACTTTCATTTATTTGCGCGATAAGATTGAGTTTTAAAGCATTCGTGTTTTATATAGTCATTAAAGTGTGATACTTGTTAAGAATTTTTTATATTTCTTTGAGATTTAGGAATTGGGAGTAAGCATATTAAGTATTTTGCTTATAATTGAGCTTTATATTCAAGCAATGACTGCTCATAGATTGGGATGAAAAACTTTGGTGTCGTTTATTGAGCCTAGGCTAAGCCCTTCATGTGTCTGAGTTGTCACTCAAAAATAAGTTTTCTCATTACTCGTAGACATGTGTAATCTGGCTGCCTTGTAATCCGTTAGCTTATCTTTGGTGTATTTTGCATAGGCTCTGTACCCTTTTGGCAACACTCCAGAATTTTACTTACGACATTTTATTTGTGGGTACTGCCATATACGTGCTCATACGCAGGCACGACCGCTATACTTTACTTGTTTGTATTCTCTGGCACTGGGTGCTAGTCGGTAAAATTCGTTGTTGCTCATTACTTTCATTTGCACCATAACCGCAGGTACTGCCGCATATTGCTGTTAAATAGGCACGACTGCCATCATGTATAACCAGTGTTTCATGCACTGTTTTGTAACATTTTGCCGCTGTTGCACTTGATTGAATTTTGAGTCACTTTTATGGTGAAGTTTTGAGATCACTGTTACGTTTAAGTTTGAACTGTGGTGTTGAATTTTATTTCTCTCCTTGGTGTTGTGTGGGTCTTCCATATTTTTCTACTATTGTAAAGATTTGTTTGGTTTTTTTTTTTTGGCACTTCATTATTGACTGTTTAGGAAACTGCCATGGCAACTGGGCAGTCACAGGAAACAAACATGGAAACCAGGCAGTCACTGGAAACCATCGAAACATCCGATGAGGAGCGTTACCTGAATGTGATGATTGCTAGGGGTGAGAGATACGGTTTTTCACCAGGACAGAAGCTCTTCGAATGGGCTCATGAAATGATGGTTGAACGCCGAGCTGAGCTGGAGAAGAAAGCCTGTGACGAGGCACAAGCACAACGCAAACATGAGCTTGTGCTTGCTCGGCTTTGAGTGGGAATTCCAGACAGTGTCCCTTTATCTGGAAATGGGGACCAGCCTCGTGAGAGGCCCCCCACAATACAGAAATACTAGGATGACGGCAAGCAATCGCTTGATACTTACATCCGCTCTTTTAAAAGTCTTGCAACAGCTAACAGAGGCACAGGGGCTGAGAAGAGTCGTTGGCTGCTTGCCTCCATGTCACCCCATCTGCTCGCCCTGGTCAGTGAACTCGACCAAATGCAACTGAGGGACTATGAGAAAGTTAAAAACACACTCCTGGCCTTGCAGAACCTTTCACCAGCTGAGTGTCGTGCTAGGTATATTTCTGCTTTTCCACCGAAGGAAGAGAACTGTAGTACCTTTGGCAAATGCAAGGCTCACCTCTTTAATGATTGGTTGTGAGTTACAAAGTGTCCTCATGAGAAGTTGTATTCATTCTTGAGGTTTGATGCAATTGCCAATGACCTCCCTCCGGATGCTGTTGCATATGTAACGACTCAGCTTAAGGATGAGATCAACTACAAGAATAGTTTAGCCGCTGTGGATTAGTACCTCCAGCACAACCAGCCTGGAATACATCTCTGTGATGTTATGAGGGCAAGAAGGGCCGATTCTAAGGCTCATTCTCAGAGTTTCATCTCTCCCGCAGCAGGCCATGATTCTCACCGAAAAGGAGATCACAGGAACAGGAAGCACAAAGGGCCCTCGCAGAACTCCCATCGTCCAGTTCATTCTCCTCACACTCCTAAGCCTCATTACGGCCATGCACCCAATTCCTTCATGGTTATGATAGAGTAGATAGGGATCGATATTTTGATATGGCTGGCTCTAGAACTAGAGGTCATAGTTTGAAGCTTCGTAAGAAAACTTCTTCGCAGGATGTAAGGAAATACTTTTTCAGTGTAAGAGTAGTTGATAATTGGAATTCGCTAAGCGAGGAGGTAGTTAATGCTATCTCAATCCATAGTTTTAAGGACAGGTATGATAAGTATCACTAAGTATAAAATGGAACCGATCAGGAGACCGGAAGATACGAGCTTTGGGCTCTTTCCCGTAAACACAATTAGGTAATCACAATTAGGTAATCACTCAAGAAGGATGACTCGGTAAGACCTAAGCCTCAGAAGTTCAGAGGCAAGGCCATTACTCTGCTCCACATTCCCAGGGTTTTCAGCCAAACTCTAAGAACCACCACTCTCCCTCTCACAGCGGCAGCCCGCATAGCCATCCAACCACTCATTCGGCCCATGTTGTGAAAACAAGGCCAGAAAGGGCCACTGAGGGTAACGCCGAGGAACCACCGCATAAACTTGACAATGTGAAATTCATCGAACATGATGATCTGGAAATGATCCCAAAATGCCTAGAAACCATAAATGGTGTGGAAACTGAGATAGCCCTCGACACAGGGGACAGTGGCATATTTGTTGACAAGAGATTCAACAGGGATGAAGATTTCACTGGCAAAGTCGTTCATGTGTGGGTTGCTGAAGGAATACTTCGAATTAGACACTGCTGTGTCATTGACCTGGATTGCAAATACTACAAGGGAAAAGCCCCAGATGTGGTATTGATTGGGCTTATGTACCCAGTCTTGCTGGGTTGTGTACTGAACTTATCTCCTATCTTCCAGGCCGGCCTCTACCATAAGGACATTTCTCACTGGAACATCCCTTGTGCGAAGTCTTTTTTTTTTTTTTCGTTGATGTTCTCCCTTGAGGGTGAGCGGACCTTCCTTTTTTGGCCCGCAGGTGGGGTAAGATTTTGTTGATTGGAGGTGGTAGTCGCTCTTGAGGGTGAATGGACTTTCCTATTTTGTTGCGGAGGTGGGGTGAAATCTGGTTATCATTGGTGGTATTGACTCTTGAGGGCAATCGGACTTTCCTATTTTGGCCCGCAGGTGAGGTTGTGCAAAACTGTAAAGATAGTGGAAAACATAAGTGTTCAGTTGAGGATTATTAGTTTACATCAAACAATTTAATGAATTCCTGTTTTGGTGGTGAGAGAGACTTATTACATGATTATCTTGGTGGATGGAATTGACTGATGATATTTAGTAGACTGTTCATATAGTTGTTTGTTGCTAGTCTGATTATGGAGCTAGCAACATGAAGGGCATTTGGATCTTCGCTGGATATTGCTTGGGCACCAGTTTTACGTTGAATTTCTGAAAAGGGATCACATTAGGATGTAGTGGAGCAGTGGATGTGGTGAGGCTACCTGGCAGAAGGTGCATTCCCTGATGATATCATCCACTATATGCCAGGTGTACTTGTACCCGAGTCTCAGACATTACACATTGACTGCCGTGCTTCGTCGAAGGTTCTAAGGCAGGGTGATTCGCTGAAGATCAGTGGTGGCTTTATACCACCGGGTGGAGGGGGAGCCAATGTCTGTGCAAAGGTTGAGTTTAGTTATTAAGACGTTCAGGAGTGACTTGGTGGCTTTGCTTTTTATCTGTTGAATCCCAGAAGGCAGAGATATTTGGATTTCTGCTCTGAGAGTGGCTTGTTTGGCGGTTTGAGCGGCTTCCTCATTTCCCTTGATGCCGACTTGGCTGGGAATCCAGGCAAGAGTGATGGCTTTTCCAAGGCTGGTTGTCCTGTGTTAGTGGCTGAGGATGGTGGTGATGATACGTACATTGTCTCTGAGAAGTGGCTTCTTCGTGGCTTGTAAGGCACCTTTATAGTCAGAGAGAATTAGGGCTTGGTCAGCTCCTTGCTGGATGAAAAAAATCGAGGGCGTTGGCTATGGCAACAAGCTCAGTCTGGAGCGATGAGCAGGAGTTTGACAGTCTCCAGGATAGGACATGGTTTCCAGTGGTGAAGGCGGTGGCTGAGGACCCAGTTTCTTAATTTACTGAACCGTCAATGTAGAAGGCTTGAGAGTTCAGCCTGCTCCAGCTCTGAATTTTGTCCTTGTATATATTTTTGAGGACAAGCTGGTTTACCAAGCTTTTGGGGTTGTCAAGGAGCTCCATCTTTATGTCGGGTGGTTGGTTATTCCTCAAGGGTGGGCATCGGTATTCATTAAGCGGAATGTCCTGTATCTTGAATAGGATGTTCTCCCTGACTGGCAGTGCTTGCAGGCTAGCGAAGACTTGGCTGCCCAGGTTTTAGGATGGTGGTTGGGGTGGCGATTGAGGGCTAGATGGAGATTTGCTCCAGTGAGGCATTTATGTTGGGCGGTGGTGGTTTTCGCCACAAAGAGGGTCAGTCTTTGCTGAGCTCTGAGTTTGAGTGGCATGAGTCCCAATTCCATCTGGATGTTTTCTCCCTAGGTCCACATGGGGCCTCCTAGCATGGTACGTATGGTATTGTTTTGAATGACTTCTATCTTGTCCCATTGTTGGTCTTTTAGTAGCCAGAGTGTGGGACAAGCATAGTCTATGACGCTGCATATGGCTTGTACATAGAAGCTTTTGAGGACATTAAATGATGCACCATCGTAGAGACCTGACATCCAACGAAGGACCGCTTGTCACTGGCTGCATTTGTCGTGCAAGTGTTGAATTTCAGGTCCAAAGGTTAGTTTTCCATCGATGATTACACCCAAGTATTGGTGCTTGGCAACCCAGTCCACAGGCCTGTTACCTATCATCAGATTAGTGTCTGGTCTCCACTGGTGGATGGGAAGGGCCTTGGTTTTCCAGGCATTCATTTTAACTCCGAGTGAGATAGAGGCTTGGTGAATCTTGGTGAGGCAGCACTGTGTCTTGTTGGAGCTTCTGTCGCCTATTGTGACGAGGGTAAAGTCATCCTCATAATTGAAGAGTTTGGCTCCATTTGGTAGTGCGATGTAGATGAGTTTTTCCATCATGAGACAATTAAAGAGGAAGGGGCTAAGGATTCCACCTTGGGGGGTCCCATTTTCATGGTTTTTGTAGGTGGAGTAGTGCCCTTCTATTTTGACTCATGCACTACGGTTTTGTAGACTCTGCTTGATCCATGAGAAAAGGTTTCCTTTGATCTGCTTTGCAATGAGAGCTGAGAGTATCACTTGCACATTGGCTAGTTCAAAGGCCTTCTCTAGGTCTAGAAAAATGATGTATCCACGGCAGTTCTTGATATATGATAGCATGGAGACTATGCATTCTGAGGTTCCTAAGCCAGGCTGGTAGGCAGACATGTTTTCTGGGAAGGGTGGGCATTTCCAGAGGACTCTGTTAATTACCATTTTTACTGCCATCTTGCTCAGGCAGCTTAGGAGGGAGATGGGGCAAGGGTTGTCAGGGTCCTGTGGTTTTGGGATGGGCTGAATGTCTGCTCTGTTCCATGAGGCTGGTCTGATTCTTCATGTGTATGTCGAATTGATCAGAAAGAGCAGAACAAGCTTCCCTGTTTTGAATCATTGTGTATGTGATTCTATCAGCACCTGGGGCTGTGTTCTTAGAGCTTTTGCTTACTCTTAGTAGCTCAGTCAGAGAGAAGGGGGCATCTGTTTCGTCTTCAGTGTTGATGGCCTCTTCTATTTCATCCCATCTTGCCGTGGTGAGGTCCTGAAGAGTTGTTCTGGTGGCAATGGGGAGCTGGTTGGAGCTTGCTCTATCCACGAATATGATGGAGAGTTCTTTTGCTGCCCTGCTAGGATCCCTGTGGGGGATGATTTTAGGAGGTTTACCTTTAGCAAAGGAGTTAATGCTCTTCCACATCTGGCCCACAGAGGTGTGAGCATCTAGGGTGGAACACCACTCTAGCCATTTTTTCCTCTTAATGTTGCGTGTCTCTTCATGGACATGTTCTTTGACTGCCCGGAGAGTGCGGTAGGAGTCTTCAGCGCGACATTTCCTGTGCATTTTCTGGATGATGTTGAGCTGGTGATTGAGTTTTTTAGCTCTGTCACAGTAGTAACATCTGTCCCAATAAGTGGTATGTTGTGGTTTACAGAGTGGGATGGAGGAGTTTGCTGCAGCTTGCAGGGCATTGACTAGCTTGTCCTCTGCTTGGTCGATGTCTGCGGATGGTGTGTAGGCTGAAAACCAATTGATGAGGTGCTCCTGGCATAGGCCCCAGTTGGCCTTCTTGAAATTCCATCGAGAGGGAGGAGCAGGGATTTGGAAGATTTCAGGAATTGGCTGCGTGAGATGGATACCGTAGTGGTCGCTTTTGACCAGGGGAAGAACTCTCCATGTGGCGTCTTGCCATAGGGAGTTGAAGACAAAGGTGAGGTCCAGTATTTTACCTCTGTCATGAGTTGGCTCATGATTGTTGAGAAGGGAGACATCTTCTTAGTCGTCCAGCAGGCTCATGATGTGTCTTCCTGCAGCACAGGGGAGCTCATACCTGAATCTTGGATGGTGCGCGTTTAAGTCGCCTCCTATTACCTAGTCACGATGACTGGCTAGCCCGAAGAGGGTAGTCAGGTCTAAGCCACCATCATGTTGTCTGTAAATGTTGTACAGATCTATGCAGCTGCCCTGAAGTTTGATGTTAACAGCAAGAACATGGACATCTTCGCCGCAGAAGACTGGTTGGGTTATTTCCTTGGCCAACAGGTTTTTCCTCATGAAGGTGGCGCTGCCTCTGTTCTCCCCTGGAGACCAGTGCTGGTAGAATCCTTTGTATCCTGAGATTTTTGGAGTGTTTTGCTCTGTACACGGGTTTCTTGAACCAAGATGACATCTATGTTGTCATCCTTGGCAATGCCTTCAAAATGTTGTACCTTGTGTCTGAGACCCTGGGCGTTCCAGTGTAGGATCCATAGATTAGACATGTTGATGATTTAAGGAGGTGGAGGTGGTAGGAGTGGTGGTTTGTTGAGGCTGGTGGCAGGTTCTGTAGACGAGGGCTTGGGCAACAACGTAATGGGCTACTTCGATGACTTGATTGTAGGCATCTTGAGGAGAGACTTTGGTTTCGAGAAGTTGGACGGCTGCCTGTATGGCTTGAGTAAAAATGTTGGTGAGCTCATTAACTGTGAAGAGGGTTTGTTGTTGAGAAGAGGGGGCAGGGGAAGGTGTCTGGATAGGCTGTTGAGGTGTGGGGGTATGGGATTTAACTCTGGGCTCCCGGGACCTGGTGTGGTGAGTGGGTGTGTGTGTGGTCTGAGTGTTGTATGTGACTGTATTGCGTGTTTGAGTGTTGCATGGGGTGGAGGTGTTGGTGTGAGTGTTGCATGAGGGGATGGGGGGAGTGTGAATGTTGTTTGGGGGGATGGTAGGAGTGTGAGCATTGTGTGATGAGGTGGATGGAGTTGGTGTAGGGGTGGAAACTGTAGGAGGTGTGATCTGTGTGTTAGGAGGTGGGTTAGTGTTGTGTGATGGGTTTTGAGTGGGGAGGTTGTGTCTGAGTTGGGTAGGAAGGGGACTTTACCAAGGATTGGAGGTGGGGGGATGAGCTGGGGTGAATTTAGAGGTGGTGTAATTGGTGGCAGGGGCAGAGGGAGGGACTCTTTGAGGAATCCTCTTCAGCCTCTCTGGGCAGCGGTTGTTCCATGTATGATGGTTTCCCTTACAGTTTGGGCACTTGGCAACTGTTGCTTCATTGGCCTTGAATTTGTTGAGGCAGCGGTCAGTGGAATATCTCCCACTGCAGATTGCACAACTCTCTGGGAAATGGCAAGTATTTCTATGGTGCCCAAATCTTTGACACCGGAAACATTTCAATGGTTCAGGAGTGTAGCTTCTTAAGTTAAATTTGTGAAGGGGGTGGACCACAGATGTGGACCAGAACATGTTTTGAGAGGACGGTTTGGCCCTCTATTTTGGAGAAGCAACATGAGGCAGCAGTAATATACGCTTGCTTGGTTAGCAGATCAACCGACCAAGCAACAGGGAAGCCAATGAGGATATATAATTCCTTATTTTTGGGGCAGGGTTCATCTCTGCCAAGTGAGGCGAATTGAGGCTGCGGATCTTCTCTGCGGCTTCTACTGAGGATGGGTGGATGATAAATTCACCCTGTACATTAGGCTTAATTCTGCAGCCAAACTCGGTGAGTTGGTCTTCCAACTCTCTAATTAGGTCATATGCCTACTTAGTGGAAGGAGTCTGGACTTTAAACTTTGATATGGGCTCTCTATCGGTCTTCGGGGATGGGGGGGAACTGGGGCAGCAGCACTTCCTGGCTGCTGCCAGAGGCCGTCCTTGGCCTCTCCTTTCCCACAATCGTCCACCCTTCTTGAGTGGGGTTGAGTTCCATTCCCCCTCTGGGGGGGAGCAGGAGAAGCAGTAGAGGCCATGACTAACAACTAGTCATGGATATCCACATATTTCACTAAGTATATTATATCACTTTTGCATGGCCAAACATGTACGCCGAGGTAGACAGATACGTGGGCACCTTCCCTGTCCGTCAATCCACCTCTACAGCACCGGTACCGAAAGTTCCCATGAGGATAACTAAGCTCTCAATGAAGCCATTTTCCAAGGTCGATATTGACATATTCGATCCTATTAATCCCACTTCATCCACGGGGAAACAGTTCCTCCTGGTATACGTCGCCCTGGCAACAAGGTACCCAGATGCAGTGCCACTGTCTTCTATCACAACTGAAGCAGTCGCTCATGCCCTATTTGAAATCTGCTCCAGGGTTGGTTTTCCTGAGCAGGTCACTTCTGACAATGGAAGTCAGTTTACAAGTAGGTACTTTGAGGCTTTCTGTAACCTTTTAGAAATGAAGCACATTCGTACGAGCGTTTATCATGCCCAATCAAATGGAGCATGCGAACACTATAACGGGACATTGAAGCGATGTTTGCGCGAGCAAGTGATAGATATACCTAGGCAGTGGGACAAGTACGTCCCTGCTGCACTTTTCTCCTTCAGAGACACGCAACACGACACTGCTGAATACTTGCCTTTCGAGCTGATTTATTGTCATAAGGTCAGAGGCCCAGTGGAATTCTTGGCAGAATGTTGGGATTCACCTACCATCGAAGATGATGATAGGGATGTCCATGAGTATATTTTGAAGTTTTCGTCTCACCTCAAAAAGGCTTGGAAAACTGCACAATTAGCCATTAAGGGTCACCAGCAGACTGCCAAGCTCCTCTTTGACAAGCGTGCGCGGCGTCGTGCCCTGACACCCGGAGAACGAGCTCTGTTACTTCTCCGAACAGATTCTCGCAAGCTAATGCTACACTGGAAAGGACCGTACACTGTGGTGCACAGGGTGACCCCTGACAATTATGTGCTAAACACTGATGGCAATAACCGGAAATACCACATTAACCAGCTGAAGCTTTATTGTGAGGACCCGGAGGCCCACAGGGATCTTGCGCTGGCACTTTTCTCAGCAACCCCTATAGATGCCCTCAGCATCAACAGAACCTCCGAGGCTGCAGCAACACAGGTGCTCCATTATAGACACCCCTTACCTACTATATTGGAATACTCCACCCTTGCAGTGGAGACAGACTTACGGGAGTGGAGTTTTTCGGAAGAAGCCCCTCTGGCCGCAGCCACTGCCCTCGCAATTGAAGACATAATCTTAGCTTTTGATGATGGTAAGGATCCTGCCATTCCCACACACCGAAAGGAAGTTGTGATTAATTGCATTATTAACTCCAGACTGCAACCGAGTCAATGGGAACAGCTGAACAATCTATTAGAGGACTATGAGAACGTCTTCAATGACCTCCAAGGCATTACTGCTACCCTTGAGCATCATGTCAGATTGACTGACCCAGAACCATTTCGGCATTCCTATGGTCTTCCCCACCAGCTGTCCGTACGCCTGAAGGAAGATCTTGACACTTGGGTCCGCCTCGGAATAGTTGAAAAGAGCATTTCGCCTTGGTGTTCGCTGTTACTGGCAGTGCGTGAGCGAGATGGCAGTCACAGGTTCTGCCTTGACTGTCGTAAGCTTAACTCCTATACCATCTTTGATGGAGAGCCCATTGCTGACGCCGAGCATATTTTCTCGCTGCTTTCCCAAGCCCGTTACCTGTCCAAGTTGGATCTGGCCAGTGGATTTTGGCAAGTCCCGCTGAGCGAGACTACCAAGCCTCTAACAGCCTTCTCCACAAGATATAGCTTCGAGTGATGGTAAGTCTAATTCTCTCAGTCTCTCATCATAACTGAGATTGCGTATTTCTGGCACCAGTTTCGTGGCATGTCTTTGAACTTTTTCAAGCTTAGTTATGTGCTTTTTCAAGTTCGGATTCAAAATGGGGGCTGCATATTCGAGTTTTGGCCTCACATAGGTTACATAAATATTTCTGAACATTTCCTTCTCCATGTACCTGAAGGCTACCCTTACATTTGATAAGAATGCATATGCTGCCCTTACTATGCCATTGATATGTATTTCTGGAGACAAATCTGCCAGTATGTTTACTCCTAGATCTCTCTCATTTTCTGTCTCTTGAAGTTGTACTCCAGCCACCAAGTAGTCAAGCTTGGGCCTTCTTGCTCTTGTACCCATTCTCATTACCTTACATTTTGAAGTATTGAATTTCATTAGCCACTTTCTGACCACTCATGCAGACTATTTAGACCTTCCTTAAGTTCTCTACCATTGTTCTCGTTTCTTACTTTCTTCACAATCTGTGCATCATCCTCAAACATATTCAGGAATGAATTTACAGACTCTGGTAGGTCATTTACATATACAAGGAACAAAGGTGGCCCTAAAACTGAACTCTGTGGAACTCCACTACTAACTCTTCTCCATTCAGACACTGAGTTTCTTACTCTAACGCTCTGTTCCCTTCCTTCTAAGTAAGTTTTTATCCATTCCAAGACATTTCCACCTATTCTAGCCATTGCTTGCAGCTTCCTAATAAGTCTCCCTTGTGGAACAGTGTCAAACGCTTTCTGGAAGTCTAGGAATATGCAATCTGCCCAGCCCTCTCTTTCCTGTAAGATTCGGCTTACCTCATCATAAAATTCTAATAAGATTGTTACTGTTGATCTACCTTCTCTGAAGCCATGTTGCCTCACTGACAAAAAGTTGAAGGATTCCAAGTGAAGAGAGATATGTTTCCTTAGTAGTTTCTCCATAACTTTGTAAACTATGCTGGTCAAGAAAACTGGTGTATAGTTCAGAGCCGTGTCCCTCCTTCCCTTTTTGAAGATGGGTATCACGTTTGCTTGTTTCCAGCATCTTGGAATCTCCCCTGACTCCAGTGACTTTTAAAATATGATACTTAGTGCCACTGATATTGAGTTTGCGCCTTTTTTAAGTACATGAGGGGATATGTCGTCAGGACCTGTAGCTTTATGAACATCTAACTACATCAGCGCCTTGCATACCTCTGTGGCTACAAGGTTAATATTCTCTAATACCGGCCCTTGAGCTTCTATCTCTGCAATCTGTGGGGGTGGGGTATTTTCTACTATAAATACTGACTGAAACTCCTTGTTCAATTCTTTGCAGATCTCTTCATCCGTCTCAGTGATGCTTCCATCCTCTCAGTTTTCCTCTGATAAAGCTGTGGAAAAGCTCGGGATTTTCTTTAGCCTTCCTGGTGATGTCCCTCTCATAGTCTCTCTCTGCACCTCTTCTTTTACTTAGGTAGTCATTTCTTGCTCTTCTGTAGGTTTGCCAGGCATTTATGTTTTTTCTCCTCCTATACCTTTTCCAGCATTTGTCTTTCCACTCCTTAGCTCTTTTACACTCATTTTCGAACCATTTCTCTCTGGCATGAAATACACCTACTTTGGTGAAAGGTATGCAGCAATCTACTATCTTTCCATATTTCTCACAAAATATGTCATACATTTCTTGTACAGATTTGTTATAAAATAAGGTTCTCCAGTCAATAACTGCAAAAAACTCATTCATTTTGATGTAATCTCCTTTTGGATAGTTCCTCCTCATGTCCTCATTGCCTCTACTCTCAGGCAGAATATCTTCAATGATATACTCCATCAACAACACATAGTGGTCACTCTTTCCAATTGGTGGTTCATACTCAATTTTTTCAATATCCAACACATTATCTGTGAACACTAGATCAAGCACGTGATATGGCTCAGTCATAGCTCAGCTCTTGTAGGAGGCAGATGATGTTTTTGTCTTTTTGGGTGTCCGGTCACCCCACCTGACTAACGAAGGTACATTTTCAGGATTTATATTGTTTTCTCATATTTAATGAGAAATTATAATATGTAGATATAAGTGCACAATATGTATCAGTGTGTATTTGTAGCCTACTCTGTGATATAATTATGCAATAAATTGCTGCTGTTAATGTATTTCAGTGCTTCTTTATTTATTTCTTGCATATTTCACTACTTCATGACCATAACTTGACTGCTGAGTGGACAATCAGAAAAAAAGGCTGATATTCCCCCAAGAACTTTTGGGGACAAAGAATAGGCCTCTTGAGGACAGCATGTTTGGAGTTGGAGACAAGCTTTTATTAGTCTCATACATACCAAAGGTTAAGTTTCAAAGCAAAAAAAAAATATACTTGTTAGCAACATGCATCATGATAACAAGATAGACCAAGCTACTGGTGATGACAAGAAGCCGGAAATCATTACTTTCTATAATTCAACCAAAGGAGGACCTGATTTGGTGGACATGATGACAAGTAAGTATGATATATCCAGAAACAGCCAGCGTTGGCCCCTAACTGAATATTTTTGTCTCCTGTACATCACCTGTCTAAATTTGCATATCCTCTACTCTCACAACCCAAGGACTAAACTGAATCACCACAAATTCATCAGGAATGTAGCTCTGGTGCTTTTGGAGGACACTTTGAAGAGATCTCGGAACCTCCACCTGCCAAGAACTGTCAAAGCAGTTATTGCAAGATGGGTGCCATCAGCTGCAGCTGCAACAACTTCTGCAACCTTACAGCCATCACAAGGCCAGGCAAAGAGATGTGCATTTTGTGCACGGTCAAAGGATTGAAAGATGAAAACAGTGTGTAGCACTTGTGGAAAACATGTTTGCAGTGATCAAGGTAAGAAAATTATAAGCTGCACACAGTGCGAGAATGCAGGAAGCTATAGTGAATCGGAGTGAAAGATAAAGGCTATATAATGAGCTCACATTTCTGTTTCTTTCCATTTCAATTCGTGGAAAAATATTGTGGTTATTTTTTATGAACAAAACTTTTCTTGTTTATTGCATTGCTGTGCTAAACTTCAATATACAATGTATGGTTATGAAAAAATTATATTTTTCTTTTATTTCCAAGGTTAATTATATCATTACTTCAAGTTTTTATTTTTAATGTATATTGTAACGGAGATTGCCTGTTATGTTATTTTTCTAATATAAATTGTCATAAAAATCTATAAAAAAAAACCCATAAAATGGAATATCATATGCTTAATTTCAAAACAAAAGTGATCGGAATCTATATTTTTCATTTTTTCCTTAATTTTATAATTTATCCTACAATGATATTTTATATTAAAAACAATCAGATAAAAGGCTTTTAAGCAGTTCAGCAGACATTGCAGAAATATCCTGAGACTGCAGTATGTCTAATTTTTGTATAATTGTAATACTATAGGCCACTTATTTTGGGGTGTGTAAGCCCCCCATGTGACTAACCATGTTCGGAATTCCCACATGACTAACGAAGGGTTAAATCATGATTCCAAATTTTGGCTGCATATTCAAGCTCACATTTGTTACATACATATTTCTGAACATATCCTTGACCATGTGCCTGAAGGCTACCCTTACATTTGCTCAAAAAGCATATACTGCCCTTACATATACAAGGAACCAAAGTGACCCTAAAACTGAACCCTGAGGAAATCCACTAATAACCCTTTTCCATTCAGACCCTGAGTGTCTTACTCTAACCATCTGTTCTCTTCCTTCTAAGTACGTCTTTATCCATTCCAAGACATTTGCACCTATTCTCGCCATTGCTTTCACCTTCTTAATAAGTCTTCCATGTAGGACCGTATCATATGCCTTCTGGAAGCTTAGGAATATGCAAACTACCCAACCCTCTCTTTCCTGTAAGATTCGGCTTACCTCATCATAAAATTCTAATAAGTTTGTTATTATTGATCTACCTTCTCGGAAGCCATGTTGTCTCACTGACAAAAAGATGAAGGGTTCCAAGTGAAGAGAGATGTGTTTTCTTCGTAGTTTCTCCATAACTCTGCAAACTATGCTGGTTAAGGAAACAGGTCTCTAGTTTAGAGCTGTATCTCTCCTTCCCTTTTTGAAGATAGGCACTGTGACAGAGTGTTTCGCTCAAAGTCACGAGAGGCTGTTACATGCCTTATTAAATAAATTAGTAACATAACTGCTATTTTCTAACTAAAAAAAAAATAATTCCCACTTCTTGACTTTTGCAGATTATGATTATTTGCAATTTGTATTTTAGCTTATAGCTAATTTTAAATATACCTTATTTACTCTTCTTGTACGTGTAGAAGCATAGCCCCGATATAAAGGCTGCTCCTATTTTCTGTCTGCTACGAGCCAAGAAAATTATGAGATTATTTACCAGTAACCTAACTTTTCATTATTATTCTCGTTTTATTTTATTTGCTTCCACTTGTTGCACCTAAAAATACTGTCTCTCCCTTGCATCTCTGCTATAATTGCCTGCCAGGGACCACCACTAAAATAGTCCTTAAAATGATATCAGAGCCAATTACTGCTCTAGAAATGTATCCTACAGATGAACTCACCAGGAGGGACAATGAGACGCTCTCTTTTGGCGCCGAGACTGCCCAGAGGCAACATCTCGCCTGGGCAGTCTAAGTTTATTTCAAATCTTATTTACGTGGCATCTTCACAGGAATTCATCTAGCACAACAAGGTGAGGGATAGTGTATGGTAAAGCTCGTGGGTCAAGCAAATTGGTTTATTTTCGAGAATTAGTTACATTCGTTACTGGATAAATCTTATGGATTTTATTCTCAGATTCCATTCCCATACACACGAAATTTTGTAGATTACCAAACTGGAATCTCACATGCCAAAGTTAATTCCTTAACCTGTAAATTACAGCTGATATACATTGCTGAGAAGTTTCTTTTCACTGAATGTGATAAACGAAAATCTCATCCTCTGAAGACTGGTTATGAGCCCGTAAAAATCTATCTCTTTTCCTAATAAATTCTAATTTCATTTCACCCCTTTCTATCATCGTAAATAAAGTGTTTTACGTCAAAAACTCGTCAATAAAGCTATTTGCTAAACAAATTGCAAATATTTAAAAGGTAATTTTTCCCAGTTGGCTTTGCAAATATTTCTTGTTAACCACAATTTAATGAATGCATACCGTATTTATCTTGCTAATTCTTCATATATTGGGATAAAGTGTTTTGAGTTATAAGTTGCAAATACCTCAAAAGGTGGTTTTGCACCCTTTTTTTCATTGCAAAGTTCTTGATAACTAAAAGTGAATGAATACTGTATTTATCTCGTAGATTCTTCCTTTATCCTAAATAGAGTGTTTTACCATATTAATTGTTAATCAGTAATAAGCATTGCAACTTTTGTGGTTGCCCACAATTTAAGGAATACATACAGTACTGTATTTGTCTTGCTTATTCTTCATTTATTGTGAATATATTGTTTTCTTTAAAACCAGTAAAGAATTAATGGTTTTGTATGCTATTATGTTAGCATAAATATTTCTGGTTAGCTGTGAATAACCAATATATATTCATCCAGTAGAATGACATTGGAAACTCATTATATGTGTGCTCATGCTTTCAGTTTCCCATTATAAACAGTGTGTCATTTCTGTTTCTGAAATTGCAGTGTCCTGTATTCTACTCTGCCTGTGTGACAGAGGTAATCATCGAGTTGAGGCCAAAGTCTTAGCATACGTCCGTGGTGCCGGGAAATGAAATCGTGCTCACCACCTCCGGGATTCGAGGCAGCATTTCATAAAATTTAATTTGAGAAATTTAATTCAATTCTTTTAATGTCATTGCATTTCCAAAATTAAAAGAAAGTTGAATTCTGAGTTTCATTTAACCGACTAATGGTAATAGAGATGGGGTGTTCAAGTACAAATATCTGTCCTGTCTGTTTGTGAGCTCTTAACAACCGAGCTCGGTACTTTGAGTCCCCTTAGTAAAACAAAATCTTAACAACACTCTAGCATCCTAAACCCCCACAAGATTGGCGCCCGAACAGGGACCCGAACAGACAGACTGATTTTATAAATTTATTTTTATTTTGCTTTTTAACATTGCACATTGTTGAGGGTAAACTTAATCGACAAATATATTTTTCTTAAGTTTACTAATTAGATTAATATTTTTCACAATAATATAATTGGTATATTTTTCATATATATGCCCAGTACATATTTTCCAAGCTGGCATTTTCTTTTTGTCCATGTCTTAACGTTGTATGACGCTTCATTCATATAGTAAACAAATAATAACCGGTGACTGTGACTTTCAATTATATCCCCAAGATTGCTCTTTATCCACCATCATGACTCATAGTAGTCATACCTCAACAAGGTTATGCGCCCAGCCTTAGTGCTAGATTATTATTTGATGGTGATGAGTCGAAATATGAGCTTTGGGAAGTTAAATTTCTCGGTTACATGAGACATCTGAAGTTATTGGATGTCCTGACCGGCACCGGAACCCCTGATGCAGGGGAGAATGCTAATGCGTTTGCTGAGCTTGTTCAACTTTTAGATGACCGAAGCCTTAATTTAGTGATAAGAGAGGCGAAAGACAACGGTCGTAAGGCACTGGAAATACTCCGTGGTCATTACATGGGCACAGGTAAGCCGAGAGTTATTTGCCTATATACTGAGCTTACGTTATTGAAGAAAGTAGCCGATGAAAGCGTCACCGATTATGTCATTCGCGCTGAGACTGCTGCTAATTCATTAAAACAGGCAGGTGAGACTGTTAGTGATAGCCTCCTTACTGCAATGGTGCTTAAAGGCCTTCCTTCAAATTTTAAGACTTTTTCTACTGTAATTACACAGAGAGATACTCCAATGAGTTTTTCTGAGTTTAAAATTGCTTTAAGAAACTTTGAAGAGACTGAAAAGGCACATGACACTTTTGATAGTGACGATAATGTTATGAAAGTAACCCATAAAGGTAACCAAGGTAGGGCTAGTGCAGGAAATTTTACCCCTACTTGTTATACTTGTGGAAGTTTAGGACATAAATCTCCTGATTGTAAGAATAAAAGTGAGAAGAATAAAGGAAAATATAGATTTAGTAAGAAGTGGTGCCATAAATGCAGATCTCGAACTCATAACTCTAGTGAATGTAGGAAAAATCCCCCTAATTCTACAAAATCCATGAGTGCTGAAGATAATGTTACAGATACCGAACGGCCTCATTCGTTCCTTTTTAAAGCCAGTGCGAGTGAAGATATTTTTGAATATGATAATTGTAATAATGCTGTTAGGCATAATACTGATAATAATTTAATGGTTGACTGTGGTGCTACATCTCATATAATAAAAGATGGTTCAAAGTTTGTGAAATTTGACAGTGATTTTAATCCTTCTAATCATTGTATTGAGTTGGCTGACGGAAGTCGAACAAATGGCGTTGCGCGTGGTCGTGGATCCGCAAATGTGCTGTTGCATGATGTCAATGGTAATCCATGTAAAGTTTTGCTAGAAAATGCCTTATATGTTCCTTCCTATAAACAAAATATGTTTTCTGTGTATGCGGCCAATGAAAAAGGTACTTCTGTCAACTTTTATCCCAAATGTGCTGAGCTAAGGGCTCCAGATGGCACTGTATTTCCTCTAAGAAAAGAGGGAAAATTGTATTTTCTCAATAATGCAAAAGAAAGTGAAAATGTTTCTCACTCCCTATTTGAGTGGCACAAAATAATGGGCCATTGCAACTTTAGAGATTTATTGAAGCTAGAAAATGTTGTAGATGGTATGAAAATTTCTCCTTAAGAAAAATCTGATTGTGAAGTGTGTGCTATCGGAAAAATGTCCCAGTATAGAAACAGGGAAGCCGACAAGCGTGCTACTAGTAGGCTCGAGTCAGTATATTGCGACTTAGCAGGGCCTATTGAACCAGCTGCAAGAGAAGGTTTTAAATATTCCATTTCATTCGTCGACGACTACACTGGTATAATAATGGTATACTTTCTTAAAAGTAAATCTGACACGGTAGCTGCAACTGAGAGGTTCTTGGCTGATAGTTCCCCATATGGGAAAGTAAAATGCATATGGACGGACAATGGGACGGAGTTCACAGCAAAGAGTTTTAAATCCTTACTTTTGAAAAACTCTATCAAACACGAGTTCACAGCTCCGTATTCCCCACATCAAAATGGGACGGTCGAGAGATATTGGCGGTCTCTTTACGACATGGCTAGGTGCATACTCTTAAATGCAAATTTGCCCAAAAATCTATGGACTTATGCTGTTAGAGCTTTGGCTTATATCCGGAACCGTTGCCATAACCCAAGAACTGGAAAGACACCCTATGAGTTATTCACTGACAGAAAACCTAATCTGAAAGATATGCATATTTTCGGAACTGTATGTTATTCCTATGTGCAAGAGAAAAAGAAATTGGACCCTCGTAGTGAAAGAGGAATATTTTTGGGATATGATGGACCAAGTCCAGCCTATTTGGTGTATTTCCCAAATAAAAATAATGTCAGAAGGGTGCGTTGTGTCAAATTCACCGATAAATTTCAACATGAAGTAGAAAATCCAGTGGTTGAAAATCGCCACGTAACCGACAAAGAACCCATTTCCTTGGAAACCTTACCAATGCCACCGACATCGAACTCCGATGATCCAACCTCGATGGAAGATGACGACGATCCCGTGGGCAGTGGAAAAGGTCAAGATGAAGTCAATCCCGTAAGTGGCGGCAGAAGTGGTAATGACAAAATCGACGAGGATGTGAAGGCAAGACGACGATATCCTACTAGGGAACGTACTGTTCCTACGTATTTGGAAGAATACGTCACTGACTTTGATGATTCTTTCACAGTAAATGATTCAAGTGCTGCTAAATATTCTGTTGATTTTTGTTACAGTATGGTAGATATACCCAGAACATATCATGATGCAATATCCTCCCCAAATTCTTCTAAATGGGTTAATGCTATGCAAGAAGAAATTAATTCTTTAAATGAAAATGACACTTACGAGTTAACCCAACTGCCTGATGGCAGATGTGCAGTGGGGGGTAGATGGGTGTATACTGTGAAATCATGTCCTAATAATGTTGAAAAATATAAGGCTCGCTATGTAGCGAAAGGTTATTCCCAAGTGCGTGATTTAGATTATCACGAAACCTTTTCACCTACTGCCAGAATCACTTCAATTCGTATGTTATTACAACTAGCAATGCAAGACAATTTAATTGTTAATCAAATGGATGTAAGTAGTGCTTATCTTAATGTTCCTATTAACTGTGAAATTTACATTGACCAACCCGAAGGTTTTGTAAAGTTTGATGAAAAGGGTAACAAACTGTTCTTAAAATTGAAGAAATCCATTTACGGTCTTAAACAGAGTGGACGTAACTGGAATGAATTGTTGCACAATTTCCTTGTAGAACAAGATTTTGATATGTCCCTAGCTGATTCTTGTGTTTACTCCAAGAAAGTAGGTAATTCAAAGATTATCATAATTATCTGGGTTGATGACATAATCATTGCTGCTAGTAATGAAACTTTGCTCAATGCTACCAAAAGTTCTCTTTGCCATAATTTTAAGATGAAAGACTTTGGTAATATTTCGTGGTTTTTAGGTATTGAATTCAAACATGATTCTGAGAAGTTTGTGATGGTACAGTCAAGGTACATTGAGAAACTGGTGAATAGGTTCAATATGACAGATTGCAAACCAAAAGCCACTCCTTGTGATTTGAGTGTAAGAAAAGTCATAGATAACCATTCTGAGAAATTACCCGATTCAAGACTGTATAGAGAGATGGTTGGCAGTCTTATATATCTTATGACCTGTACGCATCCTGATCTTTGTTACATTGTAACTATATTGTCTCAAAATATGAATAATTCAAAGCTCACTTAAATATGGCTAGGCATGTTCTAAGGTATCTTAAAGGTACTATAAATGTTGGTTTGACTTTCAAAAAGCAAACTTGTGAAATGCTTAAGCTCCAAGGGTTTTATGATTCCGACTGGGGTGCGTCATTTGATAGACGCAGTATCTCTGGATATGGCTTTATGTTATGTGATGATGGTCCTTTGATTTCTTGGAAAAGTCGAAAACAGCGAGGCAGAATACGTTGCTCTAACGTCTGCCATCCAGGAAGCTAAGGTTTTAAGTCGGCCTTTGGTGGATATGAATGCTGGTAATAAAACCACTGTAACACTTCATGTAGACAATCAAGGTGCAATATGTCTGGCTAAAAATCCTGTACACCATCAGCGTACAAAGTATATAGACATTAGATACCATTACATAAGATCTGAAATTCAGAACGGTGCAGTTAAATTAGTTTATGTACCTTCAAGCGATAATATTGCAGATATTTTCACAAAGCCAGCAACAAAGGATAAATTAAATAAATTTACTTCCTTGAGGGGCAGCGCATACACCACATAATGTGTGTACCATTGTATATATAATCTTTTTCTATATATAATTTGCAAATACCATTTCTATTTTTCTCTATGTTGTATGTTTTGTTTTGTTTTTTCATTTTGCATTCATTCCAATTATTATTCATATGCATATAATATTTTGCAAATTATAATCTGTTGAATGCCTTATTATTGATTACTAAGAATATGATGTTTTCTAGGAATTTGCTTCTTTACCTAGCTATGTTCTTTTATAAATTTCTACCATTTTACCTGCTCCATGCCATGTCTAATACTTACATTATAATAATTTACTTGATATTTGCTGCTCTACTTATATATTATAATATGTCATTGATTCCTGTATACTTATATATACATTGTTTGCTAAATATTTGCCACCTTAAGTTTAAGTGGGGGTGTTGAGGGTAAACTTAATCGACAAATATATTTTTCTTAAGTTTACTAATTAGATTAATATTTTTCACAATAATATAATTGGTATATTTTTCATATATATGCCCAGTACATATTTTCCAAGCTGGCATTTTCTTTTTGTCCATGTCTTAACGTTGTATGACGCTTCATTCATATAGTAAACAAATAATAACCGGTGACTGTGACTTTCAATTATATCCCCAAGATTGCTCTTTATCCACCATCATGACTCAAAGTAGTCATACCTCAACACACATGAAACCCGATTACCATTCGCTCGATTATTGAAATGAATGAATCTTAGGCTGCACACGAAAATTTTTGCGCTAGAGACGTTGCGGATAAGAAAATTTTCTTTATTTTCAATATTGATTATGGTAACTAATATTTTCTTGTTTCCCATGTGGTAAACAATATTTCAGGAAATCTACATGAGATTATGTGTTAACAGACTTAAGAAATTTTGCATGACGAGAAGACGTGTTATTTAAAATTTCATTTATTTGCGTGATAAGATTGAGTTTTAAAGCATTCGTGTTTTAGATATCCGTTAAAGGGTTGTTATGTATAACTTTTGAGCTGATTAATTCGTGCGCTTTGCATTGCGCTATTATTTTGTTGTTTTCACTGGAGTAGAACACGCCATGTCGGACATCTAAGTTTGAGTAATAAAACCTCCACTTTTTCTCACGATTTTAAATGGATTATCCCCAACCATCTAATCATAGTATGGAACACATGGCGACGAGGATGGGATAAATGTGATGAAAGCAGAAGCTAGGAATTGGGTTTGGTGGCCTAAAATTGACCAAGATATTTCTGAAATTACAAAGAATTGTCCAGTTTGTTTTAAAAATTTTCAACCAAACCAAGCTCCTGTGTTGTCATGGTCTACCCCTGATAAGGCATGGTCAAGACTTCACACTGACTATGCTGGACCCATAAATAACAAATATTTTCTTGTAATTGTAGATGCATATTCTAAGTTTCTAGATGTTCAAGTTACTAGTTCAATGACTTCAAGTGTTACCATTGAATTGCTTAGAAAAACATTTTCTAATTTTGGTATTCCAGACATTGTTGTCTCGGATAATGCTCCATATTTTGTGTCCGAGGAAATTAAAGTTTTTTATAAGAAAAATGGTATTCAACATTTAACTCCTGCCCCATACAATCCATCATCTAATGGGTTGGTGGAAAGAGCAGTTTGAACTTTAAAAGAGGGCTTAAGTAAATTCAACAGTGGATCATTGAATACTAGAATCTGTAGATTTTTGTACAATTATAGAAAGAGTATGCATAGTGGTATAGGTAAATCACCAGCAGAGTTACTATTTGGAAGATGTTTTAAAACAACTTTAGTATCTGTAAAATGCTCCCCTAACAAAGACAGAGACCTGGAAAAATTGTCAAAGAAAGTTTTCTCTGAAGGAACAAATATGTACAATGTTGGTGATGCAGTTTTTGCTAAAAATTTTGGGAAGGGAGAGTCTTGGATTGAAGGTAAAATTATTGAAGTGCTTGGTGTAAGAAATTATTTGGTGCAAGTTCATGATTTTGGTAATATATCATGGAAGAGGCATCATGATCAGCTTATGCCTAGATTTACTGGTACTTGTATTAAGACACCTAGAGAGTCTCCAATGCCTTTAGGTTCTTCGAATGTAAGTAATTATTCCTATGCCTCTAGTTCCACTAATGATGATGAAGTATCTTCACAAAAGTGTGATGTTTCAGTTCAACCTGATAGTAATTGTATTGAGTCTGAAGACACAGTCTCAGAAACTGAAAGGTGTGGTGTGAATGATAAACAGATTGTATCACCATCTCCAGTATTACGGAGATCAAAGAGAATTATTAAGCCACCAGAAAAATTAAATTTGTAATGTCTTTTGTTGCCATAATATATTGATATTTCTGTATAATGATTGTTGTATGTTGATATTTTTCTGATCCATTTTTGATAAGTTTTGTATGTCTTTTCTTGGAGGGAGGAATGTTATGTATAACTTTTGAGCTGATTAATTCGTGCGCTTTGCATTGCGCTATTGTTTTGTTGTTTTCACTGGAGTAGAACACGCCATGTCGGACATCTAAGTTTGAGTAATAAAACCTCCACTTTTTCTCACGATTTTAAATGGATTATCCCCAACCATCTAATCATAGTATGGAACAAGGGTGATACTTGTTAGGAATTGTTTATATTTCCTTGGGATTTAGGAATTGGGAGAAAGCATATTAAGCATTTTTGCTTATAATTGTGTTTTATATTCAAGCATTGATTGCTCATAGATTGGAAGAAAAACTTTGGTGTCATTTACCGAGCCTAGGCTAAGCCTTTCATGTGTCTGAATTGTCACTTGAAAATAAATTTTCTCATTACTAGTAGAAATGTGTAATCTGGCTGCCTAGTAAGCTGTTAGCTTATCGTTGGTGTATTTTGCATAGGATTTGTGCCCTTTTGGTAACACTCCAGAATTTTACTTACGACATTTTATTTGTGGGTATTGCCATATACGCGCTCATACGCAGGTACGACCGCTATACTGTACTTGTTTGTACTCTCAGGCACTGGGTGCTAGTCGGTAAAATTCGTTGTTACTCATTCCTTTCATTTGCACCATAACCGCAGGTACTGCCATGTATTGCTGTTAAACAGGCATGACTGCCATTCTGTATTACCAGTGTTTCATGCACTGTTTTGCAACATATTGTTGCTGTTGCACTTGATTGTGTTGCTCATTCCTTTCATTTGCACAATAACCTCAGGTACTGCCACGTATTGCTGCTAAGCAGGCACGACTGCCATTCTGTATTACCAGTGTTTCATACACTGTTTTGCAACATTTTGTTGCTGTTGCACTTGATTGTGTTGCTCATTCCTTTCATTTGCACAGTAACTGCAGGAACTGCCACATATTGCTGTTAAGCAGGCACGACTGCCATTCTGTATTACCAGTGTTTCATGCACTGTTTTGCAACATTTTGTTGCTGTTGCACTTGATTGTGTTGCTCATTCCTTTCATTTGCACAATAACAGCAGGTACTGCCACGTATTGCTGTTAAGCAGGCACGACTGCAATTCTGTATTACCAGTGTTTCATGCACTGTTTTGCAACATTTTGCTGCTGTTGCACTTGATTGTATTTTGAGTCACTTTTACGCTTAAGTTTGAACTGTGGTGTTGAATTTTTTTTCTTTCTCTCCTTAGTGTTGTGTGGTTCTTTCATTTTTTTTTCTACTACTGTATTGTAGAGATTTGTTTATTTTTTGTGGTTGATTTGGCACTTCGTTATTGACTGTTTAGGAATCAAACATGGAAACCATCAAAACATTCGATGAGGAGCGTTACCTAGACATACTGATTGCTAGGGGTGAGAGATACGGTTTTTCCGCAAGACAGAAGCTCTTCGAATGGGCTCATGAGAAGATGGTTGAACGCCGAGATAAGCTGGAGAAGAGAGCAAGTGATGAGGCACAAGCACAAAGTGATG
>JAXCGZ010010553.1:25000-26595 GCA_037179515.1 Halocaridina rubra | reverse complement strand
TTGTGATTTTGGTTGTTATATATAGTGAAGAATACGATGATTATGAAAAAGAAGAGAAATAGTCATAAGAATAATAGTAGGAGTAGTAGCAATAATGATGATGATGATGATGATGATGATGATAATAGTAATAATAATAATAACAATAATAATAAAGATAATACTAATAATATAATAATAATAATAATAATAAAGATAATAATAATAATAATAATAATATAATAATAATAATAATAAATAATAATAATAATAAAGACAATAATAAAAAATAATAATACCAGATGGTCACAGTCCATCAGTCCCAAACCAGCTACTACATTTTCCATTTTCATTTTTTTCTCATTCTCGGCTGTAACTGTAAATCAAAATATGTACTATTTCTACAGAAATATCTGGGTCAAAAGAAAATATACACACACCTGGATACAGAAATTTAGGTTATGTTATTCTTAAAATATACATATATACATACATGCATACGTATATACATATTCATACATACATACACAAAGGCCGCAATCCCCCTCTTAAGGAGGAGTGGTGGAGTCAAAGCACACATTTAACAAAAAACAAATTCATGGTAATTACTCAAATTGTTGTTTGAACTTATTATAGCAACTAAAAGCTTAGCATTATTAAAGCAATAATTTTAACAATATTTGAACTATAAAACCAAGTATATGCTAAGCATCTTTATATAACATAACTAAAAATATCCGATATCTATTACAAATTATTGAAGCCATAAACTGAACTCTGATCTAATAAAAGCTAATAAATACTTGGTTCCTACGAAAAAGATAAAAAAAAGAAATTTGAAAACTTAAAAATAAAACTCGCATTATTCAGGTGATCGCTCGAACTATTTGAACTTATAAGTGGACATCCATACCTGACCTCTTGGAAAAAAAAAGAGAAAAAAACTTCGACAACTTCAAAAACACCTAGAATTTTTCAAGGCAGAACTCGAACTATGCTTGAACTAAAAAAAATAACACTCGAATTATTCAAGTGATGAACTAGCAAATGGAATTCAATCCCTGGCTTCTAGGAAAGAGAGAAAATAAAAATAAAAACAGTTCCTATAACTTAAAAACACCACGAATTATTCAAGGCAGAGCTTGAACTGTGTTTGAACTAAAGAGGACAGCTCCCAGCTGCGGTCAAACGAGCCAGCTGGGAAAACGGCGCAGGACAAAATACCAGTTTGCGCCGAATTGTTTGCGAAATGAAAACAACGCAGTTTCCTCGTGACCGTGAAAATTAATGACAATTTAAATACACACAAGAGTATTTCAGGAAGAGAGATAGATAGATAGATAGATAAATAGATACACACACACACACACACACACACACAGAGAGAGAGAGAGAGAGAGAGAGAGAGAGAGAGAGAGAGAGAGAGAGAGAGAGAGAGAGAGAGAGAGAGAGAATGTTGAAATAATATTTTTTTTTTTACCTTTATTTCCATTTCATTATACAATGGGTATTCGTCAGCCGGGGTAAGCCCCAACCCCCCACTGTGGTGCCCAACCACAGCAGTTCCTGCCAGTAAACAGCTTAAACTCTCGGTCTTGGACGGGAACCGATCTTTC
>JAXCGZ010010553.1:10000-20000 GCA_037179515.1 Halocaridina rubra | reverse complement strand
AGAGAGATAATAGAAATGAGATAAATAGACAAATAGATATAGGTATACTGATGTGGAAGGAGTGAGAGAAATAACACCAAATACACCGGGGCAATAGCCAATAATTAAGCCTTGCAAATAGGGATTATTATCTAATGCTCTACATTATAAATGGCCAATTTCAACCCGGATATACAGAGATTATTCCTAGCACAATTGCTCTTCATCTGACCTCAATAAATACCTGTTATATAGTTGAGGTCGCCACAAACGTAAATAATTGTTAAGGTCACCACAAGCACTAAAAGTGTGTGTGGGTGTGTTAAAGAGAGAGAGAGAGAGAGAGAGAGAGAGGAGAGAGAGAGAGAGAGAGAGAGAGAGAGAGAGAGAGAGGAGAGAGAGAGAGAGGAGAGAGAGAGAGAGAGAGAGAGGAGAGAGAGAGAGAGAAGAGAGAGAGGAGAGAGAGAGAGAGAGAGAGAAAATAATACTTAAAATAGCTGCAATTTTTCATCGAGGTCTCAATGGGGAAAACCCTGCAAAGTTCATCTTTCCAAGAATGATAATGAGGGAATTACGGTAATTATAAAGACGATACTACTACTACTACTACTATACTGATAATAATAATAATAATAATAATAATAATAACAATAATAATAATAATAGTAGTATGTGGTAGTAAAGACAATAATTACGCAATAGTACAAAATTATACATCAGCAATCAGCTAATACTCTTATTAACTGCTACCACTACGACTAGGACTAGCAGTAATAGTACGACTACTATTAGTAGTAGTAGCAGCAGCACTATTATCACTGGTAGTAGTGGTAGCACTAGTAGGACTGGTAGTAGCAGTAGCATATTAGAAGACACAGGTGCTCTTTTCCGCGTTTTTATAGATATACATTTAACAGAGCCTTGGCAGTCGCTTTTTACCAAATGGCGTCACAAATCATTTATTAATTATGAAATAAATAATTTCGGGGATTTCCCTTGGCCATTTAAATGGTATATTTAGATTATCTAAAGCCTCCGTGGCTGGATTGGGTTGACAAAGGCGTATCAATCTAATGGACATGAGTTCAAACGTGGTTTTGTTTGGGATGAAAGTGAAAGACTGTCATTCTAGTAATGTGGAAGAGTGTGCGTATGTGAGTGCGCGTCAGCTCGTGGGCACACACATACATTCAGCATCAGACAGATGACAAAAATAAAAATAAAAAAGGTAATAGAAAAAACTCGTTCAGAAGAAGAAAAATAATAATAATAATAAGAAGAAGAAGAATAAGCAGAAGAAAAGGAAGAAGAAGAAGAAGAAGAAGAAGAAGAAGAAGAAAAAGAAGAAGAAGCAAAGGAAGAAAAAGAAGACGAAGGGGAAAAAAGGAAGAAGAAGAAGAAGAGAAGAAGAAGAAGAAGAAGAAGAAGAAGAAGAAAGACACTTTACAGAACTCTAGACCATGAAGTTGTCTTTGATGATAAATGACAGAACATTCTTAAGAACATGAGAATGTCAACTTAGCTATAAAAAGTAATTTATATATATATATATATATATATATATATATATATATATATATATATATATATATATATATATAGTTTTCTTGACACGAAAACAATAATACAAAGTTTAATGCATACTTAGGAAAAAAAAAAGAATAAGGGCTCAAAATTTTCACCCTCCACCTGGCCTCATCAGCTCTTGATGAGGCCTGAGGAAAGTTAAAATTTAGAGCATTTATTTTCTTCTTATACCTTTCTAAGAGTGAATTAATTCTTATTTCTATATCTATATATATATATATATATATATATATATATATATATATATATATATATATATATATATGGTCTCCGTGGCAAAATAGTAGCGTCCACGACTCTGAGGCGGCAGGTCGAGGGTTCGCGCCCCGTCACGGACTGAGGTTAGTAAGGGCATACACTCAGGGTAACAATTACATCTGCCAAAACAAGTCCTTCGCAAGTAGGCAACCATCCTAGCCCTTAGTTGAAAAGGGAATTCGTGACGTAAAACCGAATATATATATATAAATATATATATATATATATATATATATATATATATTATATATATATATATATATATATATATGTATGTATATATATCATTCATCCACTGTAGGAGCAAGCCAGGTCAATTTTATGCCGGTCCCAAGCTCGCTTCAATGTAGACTGTTGGCATCAGGATTGATATCCGTACGTAAAACTTTAATCCAAAAGCAACATGAGTCCCTGTCAGGTTGGTGAGAAATAGAGAGCTCATATAAATGAGAAAAAAAAATCTATTTATCCGGACCTGGGAGCGGTACCAAGTAGAGATGTGTTCCCCCCAAATAATATCAACAACTAGATAATTTTTTTTTCACATTAGCAACATGAATGTTTTCATACATAACATCACATAGCCATTGCCAGTCCACGTGCATACGGAAGACCACATACACAGGTAGTACATGCTGATTATCAGGTAATCAACTCACGTTTTACCTGAGGAAAAAAAAACTACTACTACTTCCTCGTGTCTCCACCACGTGTCTATAATTTAAAATGAATTTGAATACAGTACCCATGGCATTTTTTTTTTTAATAATTCTAAGGGAATTTCATCATATATTGTAATTGCTTTGTTGGTATTGTTTTAAAATCATTTTTTTTTTTTGCTTACCAGAGAGGAAATGTAAAATGTGAATTAATTTTGGATTTCACCAAATGGGGGTGGATCATGACAGGTTGAAACATAGGGAAGAAAGGTTGGATGCCCTTCCTTACGCCCTGAAGTGGGATAGAACACCATACAGTTAATAAGAAATTGTATTTGTTTTGCCTATAGAGAGATGCATGTATCTACAATGAGACAAGTCCCACCTTTGAAGAGGTGGCTGAGTCAAAGCACACATTCCACAGAAACCAATTCATCCCATTCACTGGAGAGTAGCAAACTCTTACAATACAAGCAATGTTGTAAAGAGCGAAAAAAATAATGAAAAAGAGAATCAATTAGCAAAATAAATAGTTGTTAGAGAGTACCAGCGGAATATTAGAGAGAAGCCAGCTATTATGAAGAGAGAAAAAGAGAAGCTATAGATCATGTATACCATTATATGACAAGCAGACCCATATAAAAAGAGTAGTGTGATCTCTCATAGCAAGAAAAGTGGTTAAAGAGCATTAAAAGTTACTGGAGAGTGCTATAAAAAAAGTCATTAAAGAGCAAGTAAATAGTGATTAAAAGAGCAGCAATAGTGATTAAGGCCCGATTTCTTAAACAGTGTAAACCTAGGATACCATACTGTTAGTTAGCTAGACACACGCAAATGGATTTCATAAACGCATCTTACGCGGTTCTTGTGTATGGCTAGGATCCTGTACGGGATCCTAGCCATACACAGAACCGCGTCAGTTGCGTTTATGACATCCATTTGTGTGTCTAGCTAACTAACAATATGGTATCGTAGGTTTACACTGTTTGAGAAATCGGGCCTTAGAGAGCAGCTGGTCATGATGGCGGAAAGGGTGGGGGTGGGGGCCGCTTAGAAAGTCAACCCTATCCTTCCCTCTCTCCGACATTGTGCATGTGCGAAAAGAATAGTAATAATAATAATAATAATAATAATAATGTTCCGGTTTTACCTCAAGGACTCCCTTTTTTACCAAGGGCTAGGACGGTTGCCTTCTTGCAAAGGACTTGTTTTGGCAGATGTAATCCTTACCCTGAGTGCATGCCCTTGCTAACCTCAGACCGTGACGGGGCGCGAACCCTCGACCTGCCGCCTCAGTCACAGACGCGACCGCTTGAGCCACGGTGACTGCTATTATTATAATAATAATAATAATAATATTATTATTACTAATAATAATAATAATAATACTAATATAATAAAAGAAATTCGTATATCATTTTAATCTTGTTCTCGCAGAGTATTATTGCATACATATACTAACGCACGCATGTAACCCCCCCCCATATATATATATATATATATATATATATATATATATATATATATATATATAGAGAGAGAGAGAGAGAGAGAGAGAGAGAGAGAGAGAGAGAGAGAGAGAGAGAGAGAGAGAGAGAGAGAGAGAGAGAGAGAGAGAACAATACTATGCGGTTTACAAGAAGAGGGATTTAGCAAAGTAACTACAACAGGGAAAAGCGAGGTGTAATGGGTGAGCCAAAAACGTGTTCTTGTTACACAAACCGTCTCCTGTTTTGGCACCCGGTGAAGTCCTCAAGAACCTCACGGAGTTACCAGCGAGATCTTCAGTGTCTTCAAGATGCCAGAAGTCTTCGACCCTCCGAAAACCTCCAGAACAAGTCAGAAGTCTTCGATCATCCGGAAACTTCCAGAAGAAGCCAGAAGTCTTCGATCCTCCGGAAACTTCCAGAACAAGTAAGAAGTCTTCGATCCTCCGGAAACATCCTGAACAAGCAAGAAGTCTTCGATCCTCCGGAAACATCCAGAACAAGCCAGAAGTCTTCGATCCTCCGGAAACTTCCAGAACAAGCCAGATGTCTTCGATCATCCGGAAACTTCAAGAACAAACCACCATAGAAAAGGTGGTTTAGTGAGTGCTTCATTACACCACTGAAAAGGAGCGACCAGTGCTTCAGTCCACCATGAAAAAAGGTGCTGCAACGAGTGCTTCAGTCCACCATGAAAAAAGGTGCTGCAACGAGTGCTTCAGTCCACCATGAAAAAAGGTGCTGCAACGAGTGCTTCAGTCCACCATGAAAAAAGGTGCTGCAACGAGTGCTTCAGTCCACCATGAAAAAAGGTGCTGCAACGAGTGCTTCAGTCCACCATGAAAAAAGGTGCTGCAACGAGTGCTTCAGTCCACCATGAAACAAGGTGCAACGAGTGCTTCAGTCCACCACGAAAAAAGGTGCTGCAACGAGTGCTTCAGTTCACCGTGAAAAAAGGTGCTGCAACGAGTGCTTCAGTCCACCATGAAAAAAGGTGCTGCAACGAGTGCTTCAGTCCACCACGAAAAAAGGTGCTGCAACGAGTGCTTCAGTCCACCATGAAACAAGGTGCTGCAACGAGGGCTTCAGTCCACCATGAAAAAAGGTGCTGCAACGAGGGCTTCAGGCCACCATGAAAAAAGGTGCTGCAACGAGTGCTTCAGTCCACCATGAAAAAAGGTGCTGCAACGAGTACTTCAGTCCACCATGAAAAAAGGTGCTGCAACGAGTGCTTCAGTTCACCGTGAAAAAAGGTGCTGCAACGAGTGCTTCAGGCCACCATGAAAAAAGGTGCTGTAACGAGTGCTTCAGTCCACCATGAAAAAAGGTGCTGCAACGAGTGCCTCAGTCCACCATGAAAATAGGTGCTGCAACGAGTGCTTCAGACCACCATGAAAAAAGGTGCTGCAACGAGTGCTTCAGTCCACCATGAAAAAAGGTGCTGCAATGAGTGCTTCAGTCCACCATGAAAAAAGGTGCTGCAACGAGTGCTTCAGTCCACCATGAAAAAAGGTGCTGCAACGAGTGCTTCAGTTCACCATGAAAAAAGGTGTTGCAACGAGTGCTTCAGTCCACCATGAAAAAAGGTGCTGCAACGAGTGCTTCAGTCCACCATGAAAAAAGGTGCTGCAACGAGTGCTTCAGTCCACCATGAAAAAAGGTGCTGCAACGAGTGCTTCAGTCCACCATGAAAAAAGGTGCTGCAACGAGTGCTTCAATCCACCATGAAAAAAGGTGCTGCAACGAGTGCTTCAATCCACCATGAAAAAAGGTGCTGCAACGAGTGCTTCAATCCACCATGAAAAAAGGTGCTGCAACGAGTGCTTCAGTCCACCATGAAAAAAGGTGCTGCAACGAGTGCTTCAGTCCACCATGAAAAAAGGTGCTGCGACGAGTGCTTCAGTCCACCATGAAAAAAGGTGCTGCGACGAGTGCTTCAGTCCACCATGAAAAAAGGTGCTGCGACGAGTGCTTCAGTCCACCATGAAAAAAGGTGCTGCAACGAGTGCTTTAGTCCACCATGAAAAAAGGTGCTGCAACGAGTGCTTCAGTCCACCATGAAAAAAGGTGCTGCAACGAATGCTTCAGTCCACCATGAAAAAAGGTGCTGCAATGAGTGCTTCAGACCACCATGAAAAAAGGTGCTGCAACGAGTGCTTCAGTCTACCATGAAAAAAGGTGCTGCAACGAGTGCTTCAGTTCACCACGAAAAAAGGTGCTGCAACGAGTGCTTCAGTCCACCACGAAAAAAGGTGCTGCAACGAGTGCTTCAGTCCACCGTGAAAAAAGGTGCTGCAACGAGTGCTTCAGTCCACCGTGAAAAAATGTGCTGCAGCGAGTGCTTCAGTCCACCACGAAAAAAGGTGCTGCAACGAGTGCTTTAGTCCACCATGAAAAAAGGTGCTGCAACGAGTGCTTCAGTCCACCGTGAAAAAAGGTGCTGCAACGAGTGCTTCAGTCCACCGTGAAAATAGGTGCTGCAACGAGTGCTTCAGACCACCATGAAAAAAGGTGCTGCAACGAGTGCTTCAGTCCACCATGAAAAAAGGTGCTGCTACGAGTGCTTCAGTCCACCATGAAAAAAGGTGCTGCAACGAGTGCTTCAGTCCACCATGAAAAAAGGTGCTGCAACGAGTGCTTCAGTTCACCATGAAAAAAGGTGATGCAATGAGTGCTTCAGTCCACCATGAAAAAAGGTGCTGCAACGAGTGCTTCAGTCCACCATGAAAATAGGTGCTGCAACGAGTGCTTCAGTCCACCGTGAAAAAAGGTGCTGCAACGAGTGCTTCAGTCCACCACGAAAAAAGGTGCTGCAACGAGTGCTTCAGTTCACCGTGAAAAAAGGTGCTGCAACGAGTCCTTCAGGCACCATGAAAAAAGGTGCTGCAACGAGTGCTTCAGTCCACCACGAAAAAAGGTGCTGCAACGAGTGCTTCAGTCCACCATGAAAATAGGTGCTGTAACGAGTGCTTCAGTCCACCATGAAAAAAGGTGCTGCAACGAGTGCTTCAGTCCACCATGAAAAAAGGTGCTGCAACGAGTGCTTCAGTCCACCATAAAAAAGGTGCTGCAACGAGTGTTTCAGTCCACCATGAAAAAAGGTGCTGCAACGAGTGCTTCAGTCCGCCATGAAAAAAGGTGCTGCAACGAGCGCTTCAGTCCACCATGAAAAAAGGTGCTGCAACGAGCGCTTCAGTCCACCATGAAAAAAGGTGCTGCAACGAGTGCTTCAGTCTACCATGAAAAAAGGTGCTGCAACGAGTGCTTCAGTCCACCATGAAAAAAGGTGCTGCAACGAGTGCTTCAGTCCACCATGAAAAAAGGTGCTGCAACGAGTGCTTCAGTCCACCGTGAAAAAAGGTGCTGCAACGAGTGCTTCAGTCCACCATGAAAAAAGGTGCTGCAACGAGTGCTTCAGTTCACCATGAAAAAAGGTGCTGCAACGAGTGCTTCCGTCCACCATGAAAATAGGTGCTGCAACGAGTGCTTCAGACCACCATGAAAAAAGGTGCTGCAACGAGTGCTTCAGTCCACCATGAAAAAAGGTGCTGCAACGAGTGCTTCAGTCCACCATGAAAAAAGGTGCTGCAACGAGTGCTTCAGTCCACCATGAAAAAAGGTGCTGCAACGAGTGCTTCAGTCCACCATGGAAAAAGGTGCTGCAACGAGTGCTTCAATCCTCCATGAAAAAAGGTGCTGCAATGAGTGCTTCAGTCCACCATGAAATAAAGTGCCGCAACGAGTGCTTCAGTCCACCATGAAAAAAGGTGCTGCAACGAGTGCTTCATTCCACCATGAAGAAAGGTGCTGCAACGAATGCTTCAGTCCACCATGAAAAAAGGTGCTGTAACGAGTGCTTCAGTCCGCCATGAAAAAAGGTGCTGCAACGAGTGCTTCAGTCCACCATGAAAAAAAGTGCTGCACCGAGTGCTTCAGTCCACCATGAAAAAAGGTGCTGCAACGAGTGCTTCAGTCCACCATGAAAAAAGGTGCTGCAATGAGTGCTTCAGTCCACCATGAAAAAAGGTACTGCAACGAGTGCTTCAGTCCACCAAGAAAAAAAGGTGGTGCAAAAAGTGCTTCAGTCCACCATGAAAATAGGTGCTGCAACGAGTGCTTCAGTCCACCATGAAAAAAGGTGCTGCAACGAGTGCTTCAGTCCACCATGAAAAAAGGTGCTGCAACGAGTGCTTCAGTCCACCATGAAAAAAGGTGCTGCAATGAGCGCTTCAGTCCACCATGAAAAAAGGTGCTGCAACGAGTGCTTCAGTCCACCATGAAAAAGGGTGCTGCACCGAGTGATTCAATCCACCATGAAAAAAAGTAGTACAAATAGTGCTTCAGTCCAACATGAAAAAGTGGTGCAAATAGTGCTTCAGTCCACCATGAAAAAAGGTGGTGCAACGAGGGCTTCAGCCCACCATGAAAAAAGGTGCTGCAACGAGTGCTTCAGTCCACCATGAAAAAAGGTGCTGCAACGAGTGCTTCAGTCCACCATGAAAAAAGGTGCTGCAACAAGTGCTTCAGTCCACCATGAAAAAATGTGCTGCAACGAGTGCTTCAGTCCACCATGATAAAAGGTGCTGCAACGAATGCTTCAGTCCACCACGAAAAAAGATGCTGCAACGAAGGCTTCAGTCCACCATGAAAAAAGGTGCTTCAATCCACCATAAAAAAGGTGCTGCAACGAGTGCTTCAGTCCACCATGAAAAAAGGTGGTGCAATGAGTGCTTCAGTCCACCATGAAAAAAGATGCTGCAACGAGTGCTTCAGTCCACCATGAAAAAAGGTGCTGCAACAAGTGCTTCAGTCCACCATGAAAAAAGGTGCTGCAACGAGTGCTTCAGGCCACCATGAAAAAAGGTGCTGCAACGAGTGCTTCAGGCCACCATGAAAAAAGGTGCTGCAACGAGTGCTTCAGTCCACCATGAAAAAAGGTGCTGCAACGAGTGCTTTAGTCCACCATGAAAAAAGGTGCTGCAACGAGTGCTTTAGTCCACCATGAAAAAAGGTGCTGCAACGAGTGCTTCAGTCCACCATGAAAAAAATGGTGCAACGAGTGCTTCAGTCCACCATGAAAAAAGGTGCTGCAACGAGTGCTTCAGTCCACCATGAAAAAAAATGGTGCAACGAGTGCTTCAGTCCACCATGAAAAAAGGTGCTGCATCGAGTGCTTCAGTCCACCATGAAAAAAGGTGCTGCAACGAGTGCTTCAGTCCACCATGAAAAAAGGTGGTGCAACGAGTGCTTCAGTCCACCATGAAATAAAGGTGGTGCAACGAGTGCTTCAGTCCACCATGAAATAAAGGTGGTGCAACGAGTGCTTCAGTTCACCATGAAATAAAGGTGGTGCAACGAGTGCTTCAGTCCACCATAAAAAGGTGGTGCAACGAGTGCTTTAGTCCACCATGAAAAAAGGTGGTGCAATGGGTGCTTCAGTCCACCATGAAAAAAGGTGGAGCTACAAATGCTTCAGTCCACCATGAAAAAAAGTGGTGCTACGAGTGCTTGATTCCACCATGCAAAAAGGTGGTGCAACGAGTGCTTCAGTCCACCATGAAAAAAAGGTGCTGCAACGAGTGCTTCAGTCCACCATGAAAAAAGGTGCTGCAACGAGTGCTTCAGTCCACCATGAAAAAAAGGTGGTGCAATGAGTGCTTCAGTCCACCATGAAAAAAGGTGGTGCAACGAGTGCTTCAGTCCACCATGAAAAAAGGTGGTGCAATGAGTGCTTCAGTCCACCATGAAAAAAGGTCGTCTCCACCATGGAAAAGGTGGATTAGCGAGTGCTTGTTTCCACCATGGAGAAGGTGGATTAGCGAGTGCTCGTTTCCACCATGGAGAAGGTGGATTAGCGAGTGCTTGTTTCCACCATGGAAAAGGTGGATTAGCGAGTGCTCGTTTCCACCATGGAAAAGGTGGATTAGCGAGTGCTCGTTTCCACCATGGAGAAGGTGGATTAGAGTGCTCGTTTCCACCATGGAAAAGGTGGATTAGCGAGTGCTCGTTTCCACCATGGAATAGGTGGAT
>JAXCGZ010010553.1:0-7500 GCA_037179515.1 Halocaridina rubra | reverse complement strand
ATAATAATGTGTCAATAGCATCAGAATTTTTTTGTTCAATGTAAATTTTCGTTATTAATTTCTTAGTCATTCGCCCCCATAACTTGTGTGTGTGTGTGTGTGATTACCTAATTGTGATTACCTAATTGTGTTTACGGGAGAGCCCAAAGCTCGTATCTTCCCGTCTCCTCATCGGTTCCATTTTATACTTAGTCATACTTATCATACCTGTCCTTAAAACTATGGATTGAGATAGCATTAACTACCTCCTCGCTTAGCCAATTCCAATTATCAACTACTCTTACACTGAAAAAGTAATTCCTTACATCCTGCAAAGAAGTTTTCTTACGAAGCTTCAAACTAAGACCTCTAGTTCTAGAGCCAGCCATATCAAAATATCGATCCCTATCCACTCTATCATAACCATGAAGGAATTTAAAGACCGTGTGTTTTAATAAGAAATATTTCAGAATTATTCCTACGATATTTATCCAGATTTATTTTCTTTATTCGCGTTTTAGTCATTAATTCTTTTTGCCTTCACGTTCATTTACTTTTAACTGACCCGGAAGAGACAAGTTACTGCCATTCATTTCCATTCTTGAGCGATATCAAGCGAGATTGTCACATTAATTATATCAATAGAATTGGTATTTTTTTCATTGGTTTTCATTCTTTCAGAACGAATTTATGTGAGACTCTGATGGTATAAATTTTCACTAAACAATTTTTTTTTATTTTTTTTTTCATTCTGAACGATATAATACGAGACTATATAACGTATAATTATCACTAAGTTAATGTTTTTGTCAATGGTTTTTATTCTGAACGAAATAAAATGAGACGATAAAAATTAACCATTAAACACTGACAAGATCTGAACGAATCATGTGACCACGTCAATACTTATATCACTGAGTTTGCTTTTGTTTTATTGGTTTTCGATCTGAATGAAAACGAGTGGTTTGTGAGCTTTTCTCACTTTTATAATGGGTCACTTAATTTCAACAGCCTACTCTGTAAAAGACCATTCATCTGTCACACTAACATATGCTTGCGACAGAGCAATACTAATACCACACTGTTAGTTAAGGAACCGCAAAACTTGCACATTTTACACACACACACACACACACAAACACATACAGAGAAGAAGAGAGCGCGAGGGTGGTTCTTAACCAGGGGGGGCGCCCCCTAGGGGTTTAGTAATTGTGTTTATACATGATTTATGGTAAATAAAAGACTACGTATATATATTTCAGGTCTCAAAATCTAGAGGCGAATTTAATAAAAATAATTAGGGGGGCTTGAAGCCCCCAGGGGAGAGGTAAGAGGGGGAGGACCAACTACGAGAGGGGGCGTTGTAAAAAAAGAAAAAAAAAGAACTGAAAACCACTATTCTATGTTTTAACTGTAAAATATCAAAGAAACCAGTGAAATGACAACAAAGATAAGGCAAATTCCAGTACTTTCATCTATAAAATATCTATTACAATCACTATCACACCTTCTAGATCATTTATCTCACAAAAAATAATGAAAAAATATATTGCATTGACACAAAAACTAAGTACATTCCAGGAGTTTCATAAACAAAATATCAATTTCCAGCTTCACTTTCAAATCTTCTATATCATTTAAACTCATAAAATGAAAATAAAACTATTGATATGACACCAGATATTATGTCTTCATGACTCGGCTATTCTTTCATGCCCGTCCTTGATTTATTGCTTATCGCTCTCTAATTTCTGCCTTGTCCTTAAGCTGCTACCTTTTATTTTAATTTTATTTTCATGATGCCCGGGCCCGATGAGGGCTATTTTCCTTGCCCGTCCCGTTTCACACTCATAAAAAAAAAGGCAAAATTTACTTTTTTTTTATATACAAGTTTCTGTTGTCAGTTTCATTTCCATATTTTGTATTTTTTTTTTTAAGTTTTGTGTCACTGTTAATCCTCATTCGAATGGGGGTGGACAAAAAAGGGGGAGCTGGGGGATTAGTATTAAGTGCCTAATCCTATATTTTTTTCCCGCTTTTGGGCACTTTTAATCCCATTTAAATAGGGGTGGATAAACAGGTTGGAGCTAGGGGATTAAGGCTGAATGCCATTCCCAACGCCCTACCATACCGCGGGATCAAACCCGGGTTTGTGAGATTCGTCACTTCTCAGTTCGAGTGCATAAACCACTGAGCTATACGGCCCAAAATTCTTCTTATGAATTAACCATTTTTTTTTTTTTTATGATTGTGGCACCAGAACGAGCCAAAAAAAAACCAAAATAAATCTACTCTCATCGGGTCTGGGCACGAAGAAAACATAGAGAGAACCAGAGATACGGAGTGTATTGTGACTTGTCAGATGTGAAGGGATAATAAGACATGTGTAACGAATATCCAAGAATATTCGGTGTTGATGTAGGCATAGAAAGTGAACCGTAACTGAAGGAAAACTTAACATCGAACTGTCCTGGACAGTCTTTACTTTGCAAACAATAAACAGATTCCAGTTCATTTAAATAAAAAAATTTCGTGATATCAGATTCTCTTTCAAATCTTCTTAGTCATTCATCTCATTGAGAAAAGGAAAAGTAACTATTTTAAAATCACACAAAAATACAAGTGTTTTGAAACAGTTTTAATTAGACTAAAAACCACAATAAGAATGGAGTTAACTTTCAATGTTCATAATTTTTAGGTATTTCGGCAATTTAATTTGAGTGTCGACAATTTTATGTGAACTCGAGTGTCGAGGATGGAGTAAATGTCGAATATTTAGATATAAAAATTTTAGGCTAGATACAATAATCTTTTAGCAGATATTGTGACCAAAGTTAGTAGCAAAGAACAAAAATACTGATTTTTTATATTTCTTCCAGGCGAGATTAGATAAACTCTCTCTCTCTCTCTCTCTCTCTCTCTCTCTCTCTCTCTGTATACACACATATACATGCAAAATATCCCTCTACCATCTTCAGAATTACCTAATGCTTTGTATTATCGTAAAATAAGATAAAATTAAACAGGGGATTATTTATCAATGCAATATTCGCGGAGAGAAGAGTAGACTCTCTCTCTCTCTCTCTCTCTCTCTCTCTCTCTCTCTCTCTCTCTCTCTCTCTTACATATACACACCCACTCATATACAAGTACACGCCTACACCTACACACACACACACAAACACACACCAAATATCCCAAATATGACGAGCATAAAACAAGCAAGGAATTTCGCTATTGTTATGAATTACCATTGTGATGTCAGTATGAGCAGGCAAAGGGAAAGCAATACAACCACAAACAATGACCAAATTAATTACCATGCCTGAGTGGACACCAGTTATTTAAATGCAGTCTCTCTCTCTCTCTCTCTCTCTCTCTCTCTCTCTCTCTCTCTCTCTCTCTCTCTCTCTCTCGGTTGGTTTTCTATCCCAATTTGAATAAAAACACTATCACTATGAATGGTGGTTATAGGCATAAAGTTTAATATATACATGAGAGAGAGAGAGAGAGAGAGAGAGAGAGAGAGAGAGAGATTTATATTATGGCAACAGGACCCAAGGTGTTCTAGCCTCTCTACAAACTCATAAAACCACCTTCTGTTTGACCTTCCTATGAGCATTCTAACCTCCAGACAAGAGAAGGGTTAATATAGGGGTGAAATGGGGGTGGGGTCTCGTGGGAGAGGTTTAGTTTATGTATGTAAAGTACATAGTTGATACATAGGTATGAGTATCTGAGCATACTAGGAACAAACTTGATGTATATGTTTAATCGTTCGAGTAATTTGACTATAACAATTTATAGCATTCCGTTAAGTATTGTTTGAATTACAGATCCTGTACATATAATAATAATAATAATAATAATAATAATAATAATAATAATAATAATAATAATAATAATACCTGCATTTCTTACACTTGTACTTTTTTTTTAAATATATTCATTTATTACATCATCATCATCATCATCATCTCTCTCTCTCTCTCTCTCTCTCTCTCTCTCTCCTCTCTCTCTCTCTCTCTCTCTCTCTCTCTCTCTCTCTCTCTCTCTCTCTCTCTCCTAAGCCTACAATCAGTCCCCTCAAATTTCATAAAATCTCAAAAGTCTATCAATCAGAAAAAAAATAATTTGCCAGTTATATCAGAGACGTGTCAATCGGGTCACCTGTGGGTCATTTGTATACTCAAGGCCGACTTGATAACTTCCCAGTGCTGTTATAATAATAATAATAATAATAATAATAATAATAATAATAATAATAATAATAATAATAATTAATTATTATTATTATTATTATTATTATATTCTAATGTAATTTTAGCCTAAGTCCAGCGAGTGTTTTAATTACTTAAATTCTCCTCTAGAAATCGTTTTCTTAGTAAGGCTGAAACCTTCACTTCTATGTGTAGGAGTGGCCGAGTCAAAGCACACACCCAATATATTCAGTCTTACTGTAGTTTATTAGGTTTATAATAATTCTAAGTACTGTCAATATACTATTAAAATGAGTACTGTGCGCAATCTTACATAGTAATTGAATTTGGTCATGTCGAAGTACTCTTAAAATGTCTACAATTACTCTTATATTGCAAAAATCTTATTCTAAGCAATATTATTATAATCTTACATCACGTTAATATCCACTCTTATATTGCTAAGACTCTAAGCAATGTTAGAACATACTAACATGATGTCAACATCCATTCTTATAACAATCATATTAAGCAATATCAATAAATCTATACCAGGCGTTTATTGATATATTTATATTGTAATACCCAATGTGATTACCTAATTGTGATTACCTAATTGTGTTTACGGGAAAGAGCCCAAAGCTCGTATCTTCCCGTCTCCTGATCGGTTCCATTTTTAGACTTAGTGATACTTATCATACCTGTCCTTAAAACTATGGATTGAGGTAGCATTAACTACCTCCTCGCTTAGCGAATTCCAATTATCAACTACTCTTACACTGAAAAAGTATTTCCTTACATCCTGCAAACAAGTTTTCTTACGAAGCTTCAAACTATGACCTCTAGTTCTAGAGCCAGCCATATCGAAATATCGATCCCTATCCACTCTATCATAACCATGAAGGAATTTAAAGACTGTCACCATATCCCCCCTTACTCTTCTAGCTTCGAGTGATGGCAAGTCTAATTCCCTCAGCCTCTCATCATAACCGAGATTGCGTATTTCTGGCACCAGTTTCGTGGCATGTCTTTGAACTTTTTCAAGCTTAGCTATGTGCTTTTTCAAGTGCGGATTCCAAAAGGGGGCTGCATATTCGAGTTTTGGCCTCACATAGGTTACATAAATATTTCTGAACATTTCCTTGTCCATGTGCCTGAAGGCTACCCTTACATTTGATAAGAATGCATATGCTGCCCTTACTACGCCATTTATATGTATTTCTGGAGACAAATCTGCCAATATGTTTACTCCTAGATCTCTCTCATTTTCTGTCTCCTGAAGTTGTACTCCAGCCACCGAGTAGTCAAGCTTGGGCCTTCTTGCACTTGTACCCATTCTCATTACCTTACATTTTGAGGTATTGAATTTCATTAGCCACTTTTCTGACCACTCATGCAGATTATTTAGATCCTCCTGAAGTTCTCTACCATTGTTCTCGTTTTTTACTTTCTTCACAATCTTTGCATCATCTGCAAACATATTCATGAATGAATTTACAGACTCTGGTAGGTCATTTACATATACAAGGAACAAAAGTGGCCCTAAAACTGAACCCTGTGGAACTCCACTACTAACTCTTCTCCATTCAGACACTGAGTGTCTTACTCTAACCCTCTGTTCCCTTCCTTCTAAGTAAGTTTTTATCCATTCCAAGACATTTCCACCTATTCTAGCCATTGATTGCAGCTTCCTAATAAGTCTCCCATGTGGAACAGTGTCAAACGCTTTCTGGAAGTCTAGGAATATGCAATCTGCCCAGCCCTCTCTTTCCTGTAAGATTTGGCTTACCTCATCATAAAATTCTAATAAGTTTGTTACTGTTGATCTTCCTTCTCTGAAGCCATGTTGCCTCACTGACAAAAAGTTGAAGGATTCCAAGTGAAGAGAGATATGTTTCCTTAGTAGTTTCTCCATAACTTTGCAAACTATGCTGGTCAAGGAAACTGGTCTATAGTTCAGAGCCGTATCCCTCCTTCCCTTTTTGAAGATAGGTATCACATTTGCTTGTTTCCAGCATCTTGGAATCTCCCCCGACTCCAATGACTCCTTAAATATGATACTTAGTGCCACTGATATTGTGTTTGCGCATTTTTTAAGCACATGAGGGGATATGTCATCAGGACCTGTAGCTTTATGAACATCTAAATCCATCAGCGCTTTGCATACCTCTGTGGCTGTAAGGTTGATGTTCTTTAATACCGGCCCTTGAGCTTCTATCACTGCAATCTGAGGGGGTGGGGTATTTTCTACTGTAAATACTGACTGAAACTCCTTGTTCAATTCTTTGCAGATCTCTTCGTCCGTCTCAGTGATGCTTCCATCCGCTCTCTTTAGCCTTAAAACCTGTTCTTTTACCTTCAGTTTTCCTCTGATAAAGCTGTGGAAAAGCTTGGGATTTTCTTTCGCCTTCCTGGTGATGTCCCTCTCATAATCTTTCTCTGCCTCTCTCCTTTTACTTAGGTAGTATATTTCATGAAATGAAAGGTATGTCTTATATAATTTATTATTCTGAATATATTCCATATAATGTATCATTTTCACCCCACAAAACTTTCCCGTTTTTCGAAAATTCCACAATAACACCACAAAACACAATTTAAAGTTTTCTTCTCTCCAACCCATACAAGCTTAAATTTTCTTCAGTCTTCGTCAGGGCTTGTTCACCTTGCCCTAAGGCGCGAGAGAGTGCCCTCTAACATTCCACATTTCTGACCACGAGTGTTCGTTCTCTATTTGGGATACATTTTTATTTTTATTTTATTTTAAGAACTAAAAACTTTAGAGTTCTTCTGCAGCCTAGTAACTAAGGAACGTAACTAGTGCTAAACTAGAAATACAAGTAAAGATTACTAGTTAACTAGCGCTAAATTAGAAATACAAGTAAAGATTACTAGTTAACTAGCGCTAAACTAGAAATACAAGGAAAGATTACTAGTTAACTAGCGCTAAATTAGAAATACAAGTAAAGATTACTAATTAACTAGCGCTAAACTAGAAATACAAGGAAAGATTACTAATTAACTAGCGCTAAACTAGAAATTCAAGTAAAGATTACTAGTTAACTAACGCTAAACTAGAAATACAAGTAAAGATTACTAGTTATACATAAAAATATAAATTTATTATTTATGTTCATTCAAAGAGATATACGAATATTCCTAGTATTACAGGTCGCATTTAGTCCCACTTAAGGGGGTGGACAGGGAGTGTGTCTGAAGAAGTAAGGCTGGATTCCCTTCCTAACGCCCCACAGTTGGCTCAAAAGCGGGTCTGTCACTCCCAAATGGTATCCTCTAACCACTGCGCTAACGCGGTTTCTAT
>JAXCGZ010010552.1:17500-22500 GCA_037179515.1 Halocaridina rubra | reverse complement strand
GGGAGAGAGAGAGAGAGAGAGAGAGAGAGAGAGAGAGAGAGAGAGAGAGAGAGGAGAGAGAGAGAGAGAGAGAGAGAGAGAGAGAGAGAGAGAGAGAGAGAGAGAGAGAGAGAGAGGAGAGAGTATATAAGTCTGGATAACAAAAACATCAGATTCCCCATCTGGCACGGCATGGTTGGGCATCCATACGAGATAATTAAATGAAGAGAAAGAAGAGGACAAGAAGGCGAACAACAACAACAAGACATCATCAAAATAACAACAGCAACATCAATAAAGGAAAAGAAGAAGAAGAAGACGTAACACAAATTAGGTCCTGGAGTGGCAGTGCCTCCAGAGAGGCTTATCCTCCGGGTTGAGGACGCCAAGCAACTCAGAAGAGAGGCAGCAAAAGAGGCCAAACTGCCATAACCAACCCTTACCCCACACGGGGCACGAGAACCTGAGAAAGGCTTCGGTCTTCCGAGCTAGAAACTCATCTTTCAACACATCACACAACAACACGATTTTATTCTAGGCGAGAAATGACTCTAGTTTATATCTCTGTGACTCCTAGCCTGAAACATTGAGAGCAACCCAGGAAATAGAAGTCTTCACCCGCACACAATCCACATACGCCACCAACACCACATACACTCCCTGGTCTTCCCTAGGGACTCAGAGCTGTTTCACCAGGCAGCACAAGGAATAACAATAACAATATTAAACGCTAAAAAACCAGAGGTTACAATATCAAAACTGAAAAAACTGAACCAATAACAAGATAGTAAATGAAGAGAAATAAAAACAAATAATAATAATAATAATAATAATAATAATAATAATAATAATAATAATAATAATAATAATAATAATAATAATAATAATAATAATAATAATAATAATATTAATAATAATAATAATAACTGTACAATATGTAACCTTGTCCTAATTAAGTCATCAACACATTCTCTCTCTCTCTCTCTCTCTCTCTCTCTCTCTCTCTCTCTCTCTCTCTCTCTCTCTCTCTCTCTCTCTCTCTCTCTCTCTCTCTCTCTCTCTCTCTCTCTCTCTCTCCCCAGCTCTGTTGCTAAGTGATTTCAAAATTATTATTATTTTTATTATTATTATTATTATTATTATTATTATTATTATTATTATTATTATTATTATTATTATTATTATTATTATTATTTATTTATTATTATTATGTATTATTATTATTATTATTATTATTATTATTATTATTATTATTATTATTATTATTATTATTATTATTATAATTATTATTATTATTACATATCATGTTGACTGATTGACTGATTGACATAAAACAAAAATGATGCACCTGCTTATAAGATAAGAGATAAGAAATCAAATATTATATGTGTTTGTAAGTATTAATGTACAAATGTGTGTATGTGTGTATGTAAGTATACGTATTCTTTATCTTTTTAAGTTTTATTTGTCACGATTCGTTCTCATTTTGGGTTGGACACAGACGAACTGGAGCTGAGGTATTAACGATGGATGCCCTTCCTAACGTCCTCTGTGGGTTCGAACGCGGAATCATCACCTCTCAAGTCGAGCATTTTACCAATACGCTACGGCGGTCCTCATGCTCTCGCACGCGCGCAAACACACACACACATACACATATATATATATATATATACATATATATATATATATATATATATATATATATATATATATATATATATATATATATATGTGTGTGTGTGTGTGTGTGTGTGTGTGTGTGTGTGTGTGTGTGTGTGTGTGTGTGTGTGTGTGTGTGTGTGTGTGTGTGTGTGTGTGTGTGTGTGTGTGTGCTTGCGCTGGGTTCTATTCAACTGAGAAGGCAAGGGATCTCTGCCTCCCATAGTAAATGTCTTTCTTACAATGCAATTCCTTCTCTCCATCACCTTGGGCAGGGGGGGACATGATTACTGTCTCCCTATTCCCCTGAATGTTGAAAAAGTACACTAATTGGTGAGGAACGAGGGAACTGGGAATCCCTATCTCTTTATACTTGCCTCTTACCATGAGTCAAGGTTTTGCTCAGACTTGGCCACTCCCCTTTTAAAGACGACTTTGTCCCCTGTATACGATATGTAGAAATATAAAAAGTTTATATATTTATCTTATTCCTATTATTAGCTTCCAGCGACATGAATAAAAACACGAGGGCAGAATTCCTTCTCTGGCACCACCAGGAATATCGCTTTCAATTTCATCCTGTGACATACTGAGTATACAAGAGCAGAGCTACTCATAAAAGTTAGCGAGGATCTCCTTTCATACACATATAAATTCCATTTCCATACTTTTCTGGATATCAGGTCCCATGGCACTAAAGAACCTATACACGAAACAATCATTGTACATATCTGTCGTCCAGAGGGGGATTGGTAGTCACTCATAAAAGTTCGTGGGGGTTTCCTTGCATGTTGGCGAATAATTTGCTCTCCATATCATTCTGGCCGACAGATCCTGGGGCACTGTGCAACCCACTCACGAATACGTCCCTATACATATTTCCAGTCCAGAGAGGGGCTGGTTGTCACTCATAAAAGTTCATGGGGGTTTCTGAACATAAAAGTGAATTCCATCTACAAGAAAACGTTGTCATACATATTCACCGTGTAGAAAGATGGTAGTAAGTCACAACAAAAGTTCATATGGGGCTTCTGTAAGTGTGAGTGTCTTCTATCTCTACTCATTTTGGCCATCAAGTCCCAAGGCACCAGACAATCCATGCACAATCACCCTGTTATACATAATTGCAGACCCCCCTACGAACTTTTATGAGCAACTGTATATCCACAGTGTGATACCACTACGGCATATAAAGGCCCAATTTCTTAAACAGTGTAAACCTAGGATACCATATTGTTAGTTAGCTAAACACACACAAATGGCTTTCATAAACGCATCTGACGCGATTCTGTGTATGGCAAGGATCCCGTTCTTAAACAGTGTAAACCTAGGATACCATGTTGTTAGTTAGCTAGACACACACAAATGGAGTTCATAAACGCATCTGACGCGGTTCTGTGTATGGCTAGGATCCCGTTCTTAAGTAGTGTAAACCTAGGATACCATGTTGTTAGTTAGCTAAAGACACACAAATGGAGTTCATAAACGCAACTGACGAGGTTCTGTGTATGGCTAGGATCCCGCATGCGGGATCCTAGCCATACACAGAACCGCGTCAGATGCGTTTATGAACTCCATTTGTGTGTGTCTAGCTAACTAACAACATGGTATCCAAGGTTTACACTGTGTAAGAAATCGGACCAAAGAATACAAGTGTATAAAATCTTAATTAGTATGAATGAAAACCATAAAACTTTAAATTATATATTTGAGCTGCGTTTGGAATTTTCCTTCATTTTAATTCTCAAGACACGTAAGGAATAAATAGATAAAATTCTTAAATAGATATTTATAAAAATTTACAGGTATGTTGGTAAAATTTTCCTACTAATCAATTCTGAGATTGATACAGCACTCTATCGATTCGTGCTCAGACTAATAATATAAAAAGTTCTGAACCTCATAAAACACAAGAGAGCCCTTATGACCATGGAGTTAACCTCTTGAACGCGGCAGGTTAGGTTAGTTAAAGATTCGATTGTTGTTTTATGCATAGGTAGGTTGGTTAAGGTTTGAGGAAGTTATTGAAAAATTTTAGCAAAGTTATTTTGAGCAAATACTACGCCCATCTCTCATACCATATTAATATTTTAAGATTCACACATCTAGGTTAGGTTAGGTTAGGTTAGGTTAGGGTGGGTATGGTCAGAAAAGGTTAGGTTAGGTTAGGGTGGGTATGGTCAGAAAAGGTTAGCTTAGGTTGGGTTAATTAGGTTAGGTTAGGTAAATTTGGGCATAATTAACTCAAATTATATTTTAAGTGTACCGCTGGTTGTGAATGTTCCTGTAACCATCAAAACAGATTTCACACCCAATTACTCTTTCATCAAAGATATTCATTCTGTCTGTAATATGCTACACAATCAGGAAGTACACATTAGATTAGGATGGGTTAGATTAAGTTAAGTTAGTGATATATGTTAAAGTACTGCTGTCTGTGTTGTATTACAACCGGCAGAACACATCTCAATTCAATTTCTGTGTGATTAGAAAATTATTTTTTTCTATTAAATAACATCCAGAGTATGTGTAAGGAATAGCAGTAGCGTCTCTCTCTTCTAGCCCATCTGCACACTCAACTGATATAGTGAGTACACCAATGTCAGTGGCAAGCAAGCCATGTACTCAAGCGCAATAAGAGAAATGCATTAATTTCATGTGCAAAACTGTCCCTCTCTATTTACAGCTGTGAAAAGAAAATATATATATTCCTTTATTTCACTCTCCACACACGATCCCTCCCTTACTTTCCAACATCTCCCACCACCCTCCATCTCCCTCCTTCCCAGCCCCCATCCTCTAAACTTCTAGAGGCTCTGGATCCAACCATGAAAATGAGTGGTCAAACTTGATCGAAAGCGCTTATGTAAAAAGGAGAACTCGACTCACGTGACACTTGGAAATACAAGTCAACCTGATTCGACCTTATATAACACTTGACTTCCTCAACTAACCTTCTGTGTGTCTCTCTGCGTCTTTGTTTGTCTGTCGGTGTCTTATGTAATATATATTATATATATATATATATATATATATATATATTATATATATATATATATATATATATATATATATATATATATATATATATATATATATATATATTCAAATAGCAATGCTCCTCGGAACTACCTAAACGTCCCATACAGGGTCATGTTTCCTTCGTGGGAATAATTTCATTTCTAAGGAAGATTCCCCCCTCCCCTAAACCGTATTGTATAAGATTATATCTTTTTTTCTATTTTTCTTTTTAAGCCGTGTGATAGGATACGGGGCATACATGCACCGAATAATGCATACATACATACATGTGTAAATGCATATATAAATATACACGTACAAATATACATATGTAAAAT
>JAXCGZ010010552.1:0-5000 GCA_037179515.1 Halocaridina rubra | reverse complement strand
ATGCTGTTGCTGTTAGTAGTAATAAAGTAGTTGTTCTCGAGTAATAAAATTATTGTTAAATTCAGAATTAATTAAAAAACGTAAAGGCAAAATATCATTATCATTACTACTGCTGCTATTATTATTATTATTATTATTATTATTATTATTATTATTATTATTATTATTATTATTATTATTATCATTATTATCTATTATTATTATTATTATTATTATTATTATTATTATTATTATTATTATTAAATAGATGGGTTCTATCATATGAGGAAACGAGCGTTCTCTGTCTCCCATAGTTCATTCTTTCTCCTTCTTTCTCTGTTATTTCCTTTTTCCTTCTCCTGGGGTGAGGGACAAGAATATAACCTCCGTGTTCCCCACCATGTCGTAAAAGTCAACTGAATGGGGTGGAACGAGGGGGCATAAACTTCCTCCTCTCTCTATAGTCCTCAGGCGAAGAGTTAAAGCACACTATTTTTTATGACAGGAATATCCAATCGGATCCCAAGAAAATGAGTGCGCTGTGACTCGGCCAAGATCTTACAAACTGAAAAGTCCTGAATAGCATCAACTTGAAAACCTAGCTAGCTAGTCAGTCTATGTTTATCAGATGAAATTGCTTCTAGAAAAAAATTATTTGTCACATTCACATCTTACTGAAAAATCCCAACTAGATGAAATATCGAAACTAGAAAACATGTTGACATATGCCTCTAAACTTCTGGGCATCTCAAATGAACTAGTACCTAGAAAAACTAATCATAATAACATTCAGTTAAAAACAACACTTTTATTTAGAGTCCCAACTAGATTTAACTTCAAAACCTAGAAAACTAATCGATATATGTGAATAAGATGCACTAGAATCTAGAAAAAACTGACGATATACAACATTAGTTAAAAACTATCTGACTGAAGAATCTTCACTAGAATCAAATTCAAAATCTATATATGCAAACTAGTGCATAGTGAAATCCAGCCAGGCAAATCAAGAGACAAGTAAATCGCATTAACAACCAAAAAAAAAATCATCATCAGCATTGCAACATATCTCCAGTTCTTATTGAAACAAACTACTGTAAGATCAAGAGAAGAAAAAAATGACAAGTTATGACATACATCCTACGGCCTATTATTACTTCATTCTCTACACAATTAAGTCAAACGAGCCTTACAACCATTTCGTGTCTATCAAAGAGGCAATTGAAGGCTCAACGAAGGTTGGAAATGAAGGGTTCTGGTACTTATGCATCAATTATTGTCTCTCAAATCACACGTTACAAATGACCAAATTTGTGGTTTTTTCTCTTCACTGCAGAATTAGGACTATACTTGATCAGCTGTCTTTTGCTTTTAATTTTTTTTTATCCTTGCTGGTTCACATGAAACTGACATATATAATCTGACAGTAGCGAGACTCTGTCAAAGTGGATGTCTGCTAAGTATTTACATCAAATATAAGTATTGTAGAGGGTGCTTGCCATAAATAACCAATCACCATGGCCCTAAAAACAGAAGGTGCTTGCCTTACACCACTATTCAACCTTGCTCCAAAAAGAGGGTGCTAGTCTTACATCACCATTCACCATTACCCCAAAAAATAACGGGTGCATGCCTTACATCATCATTTACCCTTCCATAAAAACAGAAGGCGCTTGCCTTTCTTCACCATTCACCCTTGATCCATAAACAGAGTGATTGCCTTATATCACCATTCTCCCTCCCCCAAAAGTAGAGGATGCTTCCCTTACATCACCATTCACCCTTGCCCTAATAACAGAGGGTGCTTGCCTTACACCACCATTCACCCTCGATCCAAAAATGGAAGGTGCTTGTCTTAAATTACCATTTACTCTTGCCCTAAAAACAGAGGGTGCTTTCCTTACTTTACTATTCACACTTGCTCCGAAAAAGGTGTTTGCTTCACACCAACGTTCACCCTCGCCCCAAAACCAGAGGGTGCTTGCCTTACTTCACTATTTATGCTTGCTCCAAAATAGCGCTTGCTTCACACCAACAATCATCCTCGCCCCAACAGATGATGCTTGGCTTACTTCACCATTTACCCTTTCCCTATTAACAGAGGGTGCTTGCCTTACATCACCATTCACCCTTGCTCCAAACAGAGGGTGCTGTACTGAATTCTGCTTAATGTTGAACTATTTGTCTATCTATCTATCTATCTACTGTCTATCTATCTATCTATCTATCTATCTATATATATATATATATATATATATATATATATATATATATATATATATATATATATATATATATATATATATATATATATATATATATAAACCGCAAACACTTTGTAAGGAAGATAGTTAAGTTTCCCTTTCACCTTTGTTTTATTAAATGCTAATACGTTCATCTTTCTTCCCAAAAACATGCTACTGATCGTATTCCTTTACTTTCTCATTTGTTTCACAACCACGCACAATTTGAACCTAGGACTAAGGTTTCTATAGAAACTTTCCTACAAAATCCCTCTCGTATATACTGAATTTTGTTGGAGCAAAATATGAAGGACTCTGCAAGCCCTTTAATTGTTACATTCAGAGACACAGTAGTGTTCTAGTTGGAGCTTTCCTGATAAAACTTCTCATAAGCTTTGATTCTGTGCATGAGGAAAATATGAAGGGCAACTTTCCCAAGTTCACACAGGGTCACTGTATTCTTGGTTTTGGCAAACACTCTTCATGGTCAGAAGCTCTTCACAACGTCAGTCCCCCTAAGCTAAGTAAATATTCTCTTTGTCTTTCTCAGCAGCCTTTGCAATATTAAGCTAGAAATGGTTTTATTTCTAAGTTTATTCGGCCAGATGTCCTTACTAGTGCCAACCCTCTCCGTTGATCCAGATCTGGGACCAGCATCGAGATGAACCGATTTGCTCCCCCGGTGACTGTGTACAAATTAATATCATGTGACCCTAAGAGGTCAAGGTCACGCTCATTCCTGACTTTAATTCGCCTTTTATTCAGTTCTTTATGTATCCTGTGACGTCATCGTGGTTTCCCAGGGTTGCCAGATCTATGCTTTCACCTGTGCCCGATGTTAACTTAATCTGTTCAAACAATTAATTGAAAAGATCTTACACCACTGCAGACAACTTAATCAGTCAGAGAGAGAGAGAGAGAGAGAGAGAGAGAGAGAGAGAGAGAGAGAGAGAGAGAGAGAGAGAGAGAGAGAGAGAGAGAGAGAGAGAGAGAGAGAGAGAGAGAGAGAGAGAGAGACACGTGTCCCATATCGTTGAGGAACTTTCACATCCTCACGATAAAAGGGTTAAATGTATATGCAACAAGCAGTTAATAATAACAACTTATGATATGTATCCTCTGTCTCAGCTATGCTTTAATGCCCCAAGAAAGAGTATGGGAGTACGCCCCAATACGCACGTACGTGCGTGTGTAAATTATCTCAAACGTACAATGTATGTAACTTGAAATACAACTTAAATGTTTGGAGATCTGTCAATGCTATATTTTAATATTCCACGAAATTAATTGGATTTGTGCCCCCTTACGCATGTATGTGTGTGCCTGTGAATGTACTCATGTGTATTGTTATTCCACTTTATACTTTCATATTTAGATATCTGTCTCGGCGGGCTATGCTTTAATACCCCAAGAAGAAGAATGGGTATACATGCCCATACGTGCAAATGTGTCCATGCATATATGTACGTATGATCTTTTTTTAATTAAAATAAAATGGCCGTACTCCCCACTGATGTACGTGTTTATTTAAATTTTAAATATTTGTAAGATATGTCTCGGCTATGGTTTAACATCCCCGAATAGGAGGACGAGTATACGTGAACGTACGGACATACGCGTGTGTGTGTAAATACATGCATGACCAACGTGTTTCCACAAAGGCTTTGAACATTTAGAATATCTATCACAATTATGCATCATTATCCCAACATTCTATAGACATTTATAGACAGCATAAATATATATTGTACAAACAAATGTTCATATTTGAATACATAAATGAAGGCACTTGAAATGGAATGTCTTGACCCATTTGCAGAGGCTGGTGTGGGCAACCCAATCAAGTGTCAGTATCCTTTAGAAAACTCCTTTCTCTCTCTCCCATACCCCCTTATCTTCCCCATAGTTAATAGGGAAGTTGATCCTAATTTAATTTTAAGGATTACGCAATACGTAGGAGGGACCCACCACCTACGACCTCCAACCATTAATGAGTTATGTCCCCTTTACCTATTAGGACACGCCCTTTCCACTGACCCTCTTTTCCTTCCTCGATGTGTCCCTTACACCATAATTCTTCTCCATTTCCCCTCACGTCTTCTTCTTCTTCTTCTTCTTCTTCTTCTTCTTCTTCTTCTTCTTCTTCTTCTTCTTCTTCTTCTTCTTCTTCTTCTCTCCTTTGGGTTACTCTAAAGAAGCAATGTGTTCCTCTTCCCCCAGTGGGCTTCCGTCTCTGCCCTACCCCCCTTCATGTATGCCTATAATCAAGTGCAATAGAACATTATCTTCTCAACCTAAGGTCACACCCCATTCCCAGAAGCACCACCCTAAAAATCCAATGTTCATCAAAAATAGTACTCCTCTACCCCCCCCCCCAGTAGCTAACATTAATGCCCTACCCCTGATCGACGACATCCCTCCTCCGAAATGATTGACTCCGCCCCAAGCTCCTCCCAAAATCTCATAGGGTCTGCCCTTAAGACCCAGCCTCCAAGAAAGACGGGATCCCCAATCCATCCACCAGTCAAGGTGCATTACCTATCCATGGCCCTTCCTCTCTACAAAGTGACTCCGCCCCATGCTCCTCCCACCATCCCATAGGCATCGCCCTAGAGACTCATCCTCCTAGAGCGATGCATCCCTTTCTCCTTCCAGCAGATACTATACAGACGCCACTCCTCGTCGGCGATGTCCCTGCCCCCTATCGCGTGTCTCCGCCCCATGCTCCTCCCCCATCCAAAAGGCTCCTCCCTCTAACAGACATCTACGAAACATTAG
>JAXCGZ010010551.1:7500-26663 GCA_037179515.1 Halocaridina rubra | reverse complement strand
CGTTATTTCTCTATCGCTCATCACTTAACACCTATACATACTAACATATGTATAGGTGACATCCACCAAAGGGATTTCACGCTACTGCTATTTCAGCGAACTATGATGGGCGGGTGTGAGGAGAGTTGCCATTTACTGAAGTAGTGGGAGAAAACCAATTGCGGCTGTCGGATCTCACTGTAGAATATCCTTGCCCGCCTACCTTGTTGATGACCCGAGCAAAACAGTAGGAGTGATATGTGCCACCTCTTCATCCCCAAGGAGCTAAAAGGAGTATTTGATGTATATGTGGATAGTGGTAATGCGTGTTTCTTGGCTTGTCCCCCCCTTACAAGGGGGAATGTGGCCATGTATGTATGTATGCAAGTATGTATGTATGCATGCATATATGTATGTATGTATGTTGTATGATGTATGTTGTATGATGTATATATGTATGTATGTATGTATGTATGTATGTATGTATGTATGTATGTATGTATGTATGTATGTATGTATGTATGTATGTATGTATGTATGTATGTATGTATGTATGTATGTATGTATGCATGCATGTATGCATGTATGTATGTATGTATGTATGTATGTATGTATGTATGTATGCATGCATGCATTATTATCATCATCATCATTATCATCATAATCATCATCATCTTTATAATTATTACTATAACATTATAACCATTATTACCATTATTACCAATATTACCAATATTACTACCATTACCATCATTATTACTATTATTACCATTATAGCCATTATTTCTATTATTTCTGTTATTATTATAACTATTATTTTTATTATTATTATTATTATAATAATTATTATTATTTTTATTACTATTATTATATTTATGATAATTATTATAATTAAAATTATAATTATTATAATTGTAATTGTAATAATTATAATTATTATTATAATTATCATTATTATATATATAATTATGATTATAATTATAATTATGAAAATTATAATCATAATTATAATTATATTTATAACTCCAGTTATAATTATGCATATTATAATTATTATTATTATAATTATTATAATTATAATTATAATTATAATAATGAAAAATATAATTACAAGTATCATTATAATTATAATTATTGAAATTATAATTATATTTACAATTACAAATATCATAATTATAATTATAATTATGATTATAATTATCATAATTATAATTATAATTTTATTTTATTTTTTATTTTTAATGATTGTGACACCAGGACGGGTCAAAAAAAATTATAAAATAAAATAGCCCTCATCGGGCCTGGGCACGAAGAATACATAAAGTAAAGAGAAACAGAGATGGAGAGTGTAATGACTTGTCAGATGTGAAGGGATAAAAGATGTGTGATGAATATCCAAGAATATTCAGTGTAGCTGTAGGCACAAAAAAAGAACCGTAACAGATGGAAGACTTAACATCGAACTGTCCTGGACAGACCTATTTATTTACAATTCTTATAATTATAATTATGATTATTATAATTAGAGCTATAATTATTATTGCAATTATAAAAGTAATTATAATTATGATACTTATAAATTTCATAACCATAATCATAATTATAATTATAATTATTATAATAAAAATTATTATAATGATAATTATGATTATTGCAATTATTATAATTATTATAATTTTTATGATTAATACAAGTATTATAATTTTTTTAATTTTTATGATTATTACAATTATTATAATTATTAAAAAATTTAAATTATTATAATTATTACAAATATTATAAAATAATAGTTAACATTATAACAATTACAATAATTATAATGAATACAATTATAATTAATAACATTATAATTATAGTTATTACAATTACATGTGCAATTATAATTATAGATATTATAATTATAAATATGAATATAATTATAACAATTATAAATACCTTCATTATAATTATTATAATACTTTTAATTAAAATAATGATAATAATTATAATAATCATAATGATTATGATTATAATACTTATAATTATAATAATAATCATAATTTTAATTATAATTACACTTATAATTACAATTTTTATAATCATAGTTATAATTATCATAATTACAATTATAATAATAATAATAATAATAATAATAATAATAATAATAATAATAATAATAATAATAATAATAATAATAATAATAATAATATAATAATAATAATAATAATAATAATAATAATAATAATAATAATAATAATAATAAGAATACAGATAATAATAAAAAAAATAATAATAATGATAATAATAAAACTAATAATAATAATAATAATAATAATAATAATAATAATAATAATAATGATAATAATAATAATAATAATAATAATAATAGTAATAATAATAATAATAATAAATAAATAATATATATATATATATATATATATATATATATATATATATATATATATATATATATATATATATATATATATATATATATATATATATATATGTATATATATTTATATGTATATATATATATATATATATATATATATATATATATATATATATATATATATATATATATATATATGTATATATATATATATATATATATATATATATATATATATATATATATATATGGTGGTGTTAGTGGTAGCGGTGTTGGTGGTGGTGTCGTTGTTGGTGCTGTTTGTGGCTGTGCTGGGGATTTGTCCTCGTCTGACGCAAGCAAACTCATTTTTAATTTAAGAAATGAGTTGGCCGCAGTCAGGCAGGAGGTCAGATCCTTAGCTGAGGAGAACAGGGATCTGAGAGGTAAAGTAGAGGTGTTAACCAGGAAGGGTCGATTGAATAATGAAGACGACTGGAAAGTTGTGAATAAGGGTTCAACGAAAATGGTTCTTAAGAAAAATGATACTTTTAGACTACAGGTTGCTAATTCATTTAGGCCACTTAGAGATGAATGTGACAGTGGCGGCAGCAATTCTTCAGGAACCATAGAGTCAGATAGGTGTACTAGCGATCGTAAAAATGGAAGTGGGAAAAGCTCTCAGGTCAAGAGCCTAGGTAAGTCTCCCAAGGTCGGAGTAACCCATCCTCCGGATAAGTCTCGTTCTTTGGTAATTGTAGGGGATTCACTATGCAGATATGTAGACAGGAAACTCAGGCATAGAGTTAGAGGAAAATATTTTTTCCCTGGAGCAGGTATGAAGAAGGTGGGTGAGTCAATAAATAGCTGGATTGAGAAAAAAGATGTTGTTTGTTTGATAGCTGGGGGAAATGACGTGCAGGATGGTAGAAGTGAAGAGCTGATTAGGTTGTATAGACAAGCCCTGGATAAGATTAGGAAAAGGGGTGCAGTTCCTGTGATGTGTGGTATTCTCCCTAGGCTTAGCCAAAGTTCAGAGTGGTGGTCTCGAGCTATAGGAGTAAATGCTAGGATGAAAGTCTTCTGTCGGGAGAATAATATAGGTTTTATAGACGGGTGGGATCACTTCACTAGTCGTAAGCATATGTATGCAAGGGATGGAGTGCATCTTTCTAATTCAGGTGTCTCGGTATTGGCTGGTATGATAGACAGAGAGGTAGGGGGGTTTTGTTAGACACAAATAATGAAATGATTAATACTTGTGCAGAGAAATTAGTCAGTAAGGGTTCAGTAAATAGTGGGTCAAATAACTGGGAGTCTAAGGATAAGAACCATTTGTTACATAGAACAAATATTAACAAAAAGAATAGCCACAAGAAGGGTGAAGCTAGAGAAAGCTTAAAAGTATATTATACAAATAGCCGTAGTTTAGTGCAACGAAGAATGACCAAGATGATACACAATATCAGAAATCTACCATATGAGGACAGATTAAAAAAACTTAATCTACATTCTCTAGAGAGGCGAAGAGTTAGGGGGGATATGATTGAAGTGTATAAATGGTTTAAAGGAATTAACAAGGGAGATATTAATAAAGTTTTAAAAATTCATGATCAAACCAGAACTCGTAATAATGGATTTAAGCTTGATAAATTTAGGTTCAGAAGGGAAATTGGTAAAAATTGGTTTGGTAATAGAGTAGCTGATGCATGGAACAAGCTTCCTAGTATGATAGTAAATGCCAATACCTTAGACACCTTCAAATGTAGATTAGATAGACATATGACAGAGGTAGGGTGGGTATGAATAGGTTAGTGCTTATTAGAAAAATCATAAAAAGAAAAAAAGAATAAATAAGTAGAGTAGAATAGAATAGGTTAGACATGCTGAAAATACAATTCAAAAATGGAGCTGCCTCGTGTGTGCCAGTAGGCATGTTGCAGTGTCCTCTATTCTTATGTTCTTATGTTCTTATGTAACAAGATAGAAGAACTGAGAGCCATAGTATGTAGTGAGAGACCGGATATAATATGCATTAGTGAAAGTTGGATTAAATTAGAAAGCAAATACCTTAAAGCTGAGTACATAATTACAGGATATAAACTTTATAATGCTGATCGTAGTGCAGATAAAAGAGGGGGAGGGGTAATTATGTATATTAAAGATAGTCTCAGAAGCTGCATTAAGTCTGGAATTAAGACAAATCTAAATTCAGAAACCTTATGGGTTGAAATTAAAAATAATATAGAAAGTCTAGTTGTAGGAGTAGTCTACAGACCACCTGATCTAGATAATATAGAGTCGCAAGTTATATACGATGAAATTTCTAAAGTGAGCAGGTCAAATAGAGTTTGCATTGTAGGCGATTTTAATTTTAGACATATTAACTGGGAAACCATAACAGGTGATAGTAGCTCTAAGGAGTTTTTGGAAGTAGTAGAAGACAATTTCCTTTCTCAGCATGTACATGAAGCAACACGGGGGGTGAATACACTAGATTTAGTTCTTAGTAATAGAGAGAATATGGTTACAAATTTAGAAGTTGGTGAAAAATTGGGCAACAGTGACCATGATTCCATTAGATTTAACATAATTTTCAAGGAAACTATAAAGGAAAATAAGAATATTGTTCCAAACTTTAGAGCAGGAGATTTTGAGGGCTTAAAAACTAAATTATCTAATGAGGTATGGGAAGGGATTTCTGGGGTACAGATGTGGGTAGTTAATCCAGCAGGTCAGGTCGCAGGTAGCGGATTACCCCGAAATTTGGGTACCACATGCCAAGGATTATCACAAGATAAGATCAATACATTAAATTCTCTCACAGGAAAGAACAGCAGCCCGTCAGTTAATATAAATTTGGATGAGGAATATAACAATTTTGTCATGACTCTTAAGAATAGTCAGAGAGACTATATTCCCATGAAACATTGCAGATCAAGAAAAAATGACCCTAAATGGATGAACAATAGAATAAAGAATCTTATAGGTATTAAAAGAGGAATATACAGGAAACTAAAAAGAGGTGAAGAGCAGGTGAGGCAGCAATATATACAGTTAAACAGGGAAGTTAAAAAGATAGTTAGAGAGTCGAAAAGAAAATACGAAGTTCGAATAGCAGGAGAAGCTAAAGAAAATCCTAAAGGGTTTTATCAACATTATCAAACAAAATTTAAGGAAAAAGTCGGACCAATTGAAGTAGCCAATGGCCATATCACAGATGACGATAAAGTGATGTGTACATGTTTAAATGATTATTTCTTATCTGTATTTACAAATGAAAGCTTGGAAAATATTCCGGAAGTAGAATCCATTTACAGAGACAGTCCCGATAATATACTTAGTTCAATAAATATTACGAGAGAGGAGGTAATAAAAGAAATAGATAAATTAAAGGCTCATAAATCTCCGGGACCTGATGGAATATATGCTAGAATATTAAAGGAATGCAAGGAAGAGCTTAGTTGTCCTCTAACTGCATTATTTAATAATTCAATAAAATTAGGATCGGTACCCATGGAGTGGAAATTGGCAGATGTGGTACCAATATTTAAAAGAGGAGAACGTGTTAAAAAGAATAATTATAGGCCGGTAAGTTTAACGTCAACAGTGGGTAAGATTCTAGAATCCATAATTGCAAATAAAATAAGGGCACATCTAGAATTACACAGACTGATAAAACTTTCACAACACGGGTTTCTTAAGGGTTTTTCGTGCCTTACAAACTTACTGTCTTTTTATTCAGAAGTTTACGAGGCAGTAGATTGTGGCAAAGAATATGATACAATATATCTAGATTTTAGCAAAGCTTTTGATAGAGTTCCTCACAAAAGATTAGTTAAAAAGCTGGAAGCTCATGGTATAGGAGGAGCTGTGCTCAGATGGATCAAACAATGGTTAAAAGACAGAAAACAGAGGGTTTGCATAAATGGAGAGAAATCAGAGTGGGGCTCGGTTACAAGCGGGGTACCACAAGGCTCGGTACTGGGTCCTCTATTATTCATCGTATATCTAAATGATCTGGATTCGGATATCAGTAGTAACCTAAGTAAATTCGCAGACGACACTAAAATAGGTAGAACTATAAATGGAAAAGAAGACATTCATGCTTTACAGGAATATCTAAATAGATTATCTGAATGGTCGGACAAATGGCAAATGGAATTTAATGTTGAAAAATGTAAAGTAGTTAAAATGGGTACTATAAAAGACAATACTAGTTATAAGCTAAATAACCATGAAATCATGAGTTCTCAGTGTGAAAGGGATTTGGGAGTTCTTGTGAGTAGTAGTCTTAAGCCAAGAGAGCAATGCACAGCAGTCAGAAATAAAGCAAACAGAATTTTAGGATTTATCTCAAGAAGCGTCAGCAATAGGACGGAAAAAGTTATTTTGCAGCTCTATCTTGCATTAGTTAGGCCCCATTTAGATTATGCTGTGCAATTCTGGTCACCCTATTATAGAATGGAAATTGAATCCTTGGAGAGAGTGCAACGAAGAATGACCAAGATGATGCACAATATCAGAAATCTACCATATGAGGACAGATTAAAAAGACTTAATCTACATTCTCTAGAGAGGCGAAGAGTTAGGGGGGGTATGATTGAAGTGTATAAATGGTTTAAAGGGATTAACAAGGGAGATATTAATAAAGTTTTAAAAATTCATGATCAAACCAGAACTCGTAATAAAGGATTTAAGCTTGATAAATTTAGGTTCAGAAGGGAAATTGGTAAAAATTGGTTTGGTAATAGAGTAGCTGATGCATGGAACAAGCTTCCTAGTATGATAGTAAATGCCAATACCTTAGACACCTTCAAATGTAGATTAGATAGACATATGACAGAGGTAGGGTGGGTATGAATAGGTTAGTGCTTATTAGAAAAATCATAAAAAGAAAAACAGAATAAATAAGTAGAGTAGAATAGAATAGGTTAGACATGCTGAAAATACAATTCAAAAATGGAGCTGCCTCGTGTGTGCCAGTAGGCATGTTGCAGTGTCCTCTATTCTTATGTTCTTATGTTCTTATATATATATATATATATATATATATATATATATATATATATATATATATATATATATATATATATATATATATATATAGTGAAGAGCTGATTAGTTTGTATAGACAAGCCCTGGATAAGATTAGGAAAAGGGGTGCAGTTCCTGTGATGTGTGGTATTCTCCCTAGGCTTAGCCAAAGTTCAGAGTGGTGGTCTCGAGCTATAGGAGTAAATGCTAGGATGAAAGTCTTCTGTCGGGAGAATAATATAGGTTTTATAGACGGGTGGGATCACTTCACTAGTCGTAAGCATATGTATGCAAGGGATGGAGTGCATCTTTCTAATTCAGGTGTCTCGGTATTGGCTGGTATGATAGCCAGAGAGGTAAGGGGGTTTTGTTAGACACAAATAATGAAATGATTAATACTTGTGCAGAGAAATTAGTCAGTAAGGGTTCAGTAAATAGTGGGTCAAATAACTGGGAGTCTAAGGATAAGAACCATTTGTTACATAGAACAAATATTAACAAAGAGAATAGCCACAAGAAGGGTGAAGCTAGAGAAAGTTTAAAAGTATATTATACAAATAGCCGTAGTTTAGGTAACAAGATAGAAGAACTGAGAGCCATAGTATGTAGTGAGAGACCGGATATAATATGCATTAGTGAAAGTTGGATTAATTTAGAAAGCAAACACCTTAAAGCTGAGTACATAATTACAGGATATAAACTTTATAATGCTGATCGTAGTGCAGATAAAAGAGGGGGAGGGGTAATTATGTATATTAAAGATAGCCTCAGAAGCTGCATTAAGTCTGGAATTAAGACAAATCTAAATTCAGAAACCTTATGGGTTGAAGTTAAAAATAATATAGAAAGTCTAGTTGTAGGAGTAGTCTACAGACCACCTGATCTAGATAATATAGAGTCGCAAGTTATATACGATGGAATTTCTAAAGTGAGCAGGTCAAATAGAGTTTGCATTGTAGGCGATTTTAATTTTAGACATATTAACTGGGAAACCATAACAGGTGATAGTAGCTCTAAGGAGTTTTTGGAAGTAGTAGAAGACAATTTCCTTTCTCAGCATGTACATGAAGCAACACGGGGGGTAAATACACTAGATTTAGTTCTTAGTAATAGAGAGAATATGGTTACAAATTTAGAAGTTGGTGAAAAAATGGGCAACAGTGACCATGATTCCATTAGATTTAACATAATTTTCAAGGAAACTATAAAGGAAAATAAGAATATTGTTCCAAACTTTAGAGCAGGAGATTTTGAGGGCTTAAAAACTAAATGATCTAATGAGGTATGGGAAGGGATTTCTGGGGTACAGATGTGGGTAGTTAATCCAGCAGGTCAGGTCGCAGGTAGCGGATTACCCCGAAATTTGAGTACCACATGCCAAGGATTATCACAAGATAAGATCAATACATTAAATTCTCTCACAGGAAAGAACAGCAGCCCGTCAGTTAATATAAATTTGGATGAGGAATATAACAATTTTGTCATGACTCTTAAGAATAGTCAGAGAGACTATATTCCCATGAAACATTGCAGATCAAGAAAAAATGACCCTAAATGGATGAACAATAGAATAAAGAATCTTATAGGTATTAAAAGAGGAATATACAGGAAACTAAAAAGAGGTGAAGAGCAGGTGAGGCAGCAATATATACAGTTAAACAGGGAAGTTAAAAAGATAGTTAGAGAGTCGAAAAGAAAATATGAAGTTAGAATAGCAGGAGAAGCTAAAGAAAATCCTAAAGGGTTTTATCAACATTATCAAACAAAATTTAAGGAAAAAGTCGGACCAATTGAAGTAGCCAATGGCCATATCACAGATGACGATAAAGTGATGTGTACATGTTTAAATGATTATTTCTTATCTGTATTTACAAATGAAAACTTGGAAAATATTCCGGAAGTAGAATCCATTTACAGAGACAGTCCCGATAATATACTTAGTTCAATAAATATTACGAGAGAGGAGGTAATAAAAGAAATAGATAAATTAAAGGCTCATAAATCTCCGGGACCTGATGGAATATATGCTAGAATATTAAAGGAATGCAAGGAAGAGCTTAGTTGTCCTCTAACTGCATTATTTAATAATTCAATAAAATTAGGATCGGTACCCATGGAGTGGAAATTGGCAGATGTGGTACCAATATTTAAAAAAGGAGAACGTGTTAAAAAGAATAATTATAGGCCGGTAAGTTTAACGTCAACAGTGGGTAAGATTCTAGAATCCATAATTGCAAATAAAATAAGGGCACATCTAGAATTACACAGACTGATAAAACTTTCACAACACGGGTTTCTTAAGGGTTTTTCGTGCCTTACAAACTTACTGTCTTTTTATTCAGAAGTTTACGAGGCAGTAGATTGTGGCAAAGAATATGATACAATATATCTAGATTTTAGCAAAGCTTTTGATAGAGTTCCTCACAAAAGATTAGTTAAAAAGCTGGAAGCTCATGGTATAGGAGGAGCTGTGCTCAGATGGATCAAACAATGGTTAATAGACAGAAAACAGAGGGTTTGCATAAATGGAGAGAAATCAAAGTGGGGCTCGGTTACTAGCGGGGTACCACAAGGCTCGGTACTGGGTCCTCTATTATTCATCGTATATCTAAATGATCTGGATTCGGATATCAGTAGTAACCTAAGTAAATTCGCAGACGGCACTAAAATAGGTAGAACTATAAATGGAAAAGAAGACATTTATGCTTTACAGGAAGATCTAAATAGATTATCTGAATGGTCGGACAAATGGCAAATGGAATTTAATGTTGAAAAATGTAAAGTAGTTAAAATGGGTACTATAAAAGACAATACTAGTTATAAGCTAAATAACCATGAAATCATGAGTTCTCAGTGTGAAAGGGATTTGGGAGTTCTTGTGAGTAGTAGTCTTAAGCCAAGAGAGCAATGCACAGCAGTCAGAAATAAAGCAAACAGAATTTTAGGATTTATCTCAAGAAGCGTTAGCAATAGGACGGAAAAAGTTATTTTGCAGCTCTATCTTGCATTAGTTAGGCCCCATTTAGATTATGCTGTGCAATTCTGGTCACCCTATTATAGAATGGAAATTGAATCCTTGGAGAGAGTGCAGCGAAGAATGACCAAGATGATACACAATATCAGAAATCTACCATATGAGGACAGATTAAAAAAACTTAATCTACATTCTCTAGAGAGGCGAAGAGTTAGGGGGGATATGATTGAGGTGTATAAATGGTTTAAAGGGATTAACAAGGGATATATTAATAAAGTTTTAAAAATTCATGATCAAACCAGAACTCGTAATAATGGATTTAAGCTTGATAAATTTAGGTTCAGAAGGGAAATTGGTAAAAATTGGTTTGGTAATAGAGTAGCTGATGCATGGAACAAGCTTCCTAGTAGGATAGTAAATGCCAATACCTTAGACACCTTCAAATGTAGATTAGATAGACATATGACAGAGGTAGGGTGGGTATGAATAGGTTAGTGCTTATTAGAAAAATAATAAAAAGAAAAATAGAATAAATAAGTAGAGTAGAATAGAATAGGTTAGACATGCTGAAAATACAATTCAAAAATGGAGCTGCCTCGTGTGTGCCAGTAGGCATGTTGCAGTGTCCTCTATTCTTATGTTCTTATGTTCTTATATATATATATATATATATATATATATATATATATATATATATATATATATATATATATATATATATATATATATATATATATATATTTATATATATATATATATATATATATATATATATATATATATATATATATATATATATATATATATATATATATATATATATATATATATATATATATATATATATATATATATATATATATATATATATATATATATATATATATATATATATATATATATATATATATATTTATATATATATATATATATATATATATATATATATATATATATATATATATATATATATATATGTATATATATATATATATATATATATATATATATATATATATATATATATATACATATATATATGTATATATATATATATATATATATATATATATATATATATATATATATATATATATATATATATATATATATATATATATATATATATATATATCTATTTATATATATATCTATATATATATATATATATATATATATATATATATATATATATATATATATATATATATATATATATATATATATATATGTATATATATATATATATATATATATATATATATATATATATATATATATATATATATATATATATATAAATATGTATATATATATATATATATATATATATATATATATATATATATATATATATATATATATATATATATATATATATATATATATATATATATATATATATATATATATATATATATATATATATATATATATATATATATATATATATATATATATATATAATTATATACATATATATATATATATATATATATATATATATATATATATATATATATATATATATATATATAAGTGCAAACTGTTAGCATACAGCACTAAATAGTAAGGAAGCCCATCAGTGGAACAAAACTTATAGAGCAATGCTATATTTCGGATCCTAACTGGATCCCTTCGAAGGAATCCAGTTAGGATCCGAAATATAGCATAGTTTTAAAAGTTTTGTTTCACTGATGGGCTTCCTTACTATATATATATATATATATATATATATATATATATATATATATATATATATATATATATATATATATATATATATATATATATATATATATATATATATATATATATATATATATATATATATATATATATATATATATATATATATATTTATATATATATGTATATACATATATATATATATATATATATATATATATATATATATATATATATATATATATATATATATATATATATATATATATATATATATATATATATATATATATATATATATATATGTCTATATATATATATATATATATATATATATATATATATATATATATATATATATATATATATATATATATATATATATATATATATATATATATATATATATATATATATATATATATATATATATATATATATATATATATATATATATATATATATATATGTCTATATATATATATATATATATATATATATATATATATATATATATATATATATATATATATATATATATATATATATATATATATATATATATATATATATATATATATATATATATATATATATATATATATATATATATATATATATATATACATATATATATATATATATATATATATATATATATATATATATATATATATATATATATATATATATATATATATATATATATATATATATATATATTTATATATATATATATATATATATATATATATATATATATATATATATATATATATAGACATATATATATATATATATATATATATATATATATATATATATATATATATATATATATATATATATATATATATATATATATATATATATATATATATATGTATATATATATATATATATATGTCTATATATATATATATATATATATATATATATATATATATATATATATATATATATATATATATATATATATATATATATATATATATATATATATATATATATATATATATATATATATATATGTATATATATATATATATATATATATATATATATATATATATATATATATATATATATATATATATATATATATATATATATATATATATATATATATATATATACATATATATATATATATATATATATATATATATATATATATATATATATATATATATATATCCTATGTGAAACCAAAGCGTGAATATGGAGCCTTGTTTTGGAATTATTGCTCGAAAAACATAAATAAGCTGGAAAAAATCAAAGACATGCTTTAAAACTATTGCCAGAAATTTTCAACCTCAGTTATGGTTAGATGATGAGGGAATTAGACTTACCATCACACCTACTGACTACCACCGAAGGTATTAAGACGCAACTAGGACTGGTCCAGACAGTTTCAGGTTGAGTCTTCTTTCAGGACGGTTCTTTCCTCATGCCTACATCTACACTGAATATTCTGCCGTATTCATTACACATCTCTTGCTATTCCATATTATTTATGGAAGGTTCACAACTAATGGCCCCTAGTACCCGGCATACAGGGGTGCGAAGAATCTCCGGGGATCGTGTTGACTCCACTATTGGCTTGAGGGCAGACACGCCTGGTGGTAGTAATGGTTCTGCTCTTAACCTTGCACCTCCCAATAGATCTGCTTCTTTCACTCTTCACTATTCTAACATTCGTGGGCAGAACTCTAACCTTTCGTCTGTGGAACAGCACTTGGGTTCTTTCCTCCCTAACCTTCTCCTCCTATCTGAAACCCAACTGTCTATACATGCTTCCACTGACCCATTCCAAATCTCTCACTATAATCTGTATACTCGTTTCCGTTCCAAAGGTGGGGTCTGTGCATACTGCAACACTAACACTCCTACTGTGAGGCTCATGGACTTTGAATCTCCTGACTTTGATGTTCTCTGGCTAAAACTTTATCTCTCCACTACCACTATCTTCTTCTGCTTCTGCTACTGTTCTCCAAACTCCACCGAGTTTGTGTCTTTCTTTGAATGTCTATCCTCGTGCCATGAGTCCTTGCTATCTTCTCACCCACATGCCGAAGTTCTCTACATTGGAGACTCCAATATACACCACAGTGAGTGGCTTCATTCTTCTCACACTGATGTGGGAGGAAGCGAGGCCCTTGCTTTCTCTATTACTCACGATCTGGAGCAAATTATCAAACATCCTACTAGCATTCCTGATCGTCACGAACATGCTGCAAACACTCTTGTCCTAATTTTTACTTCTAACCCTTCAAACTACTCTTATTCTGTGCTTTCCCCTCTTGGTAAATCTGACCACTCTATGATCTCAGTCTCATCTATTTTTGCTCCCCCACCTCCAATCCCTCCTACTCAGCGCTGCCTTTGGCACTTCGAGCATACCCAACATGAAAATTTACTTAACTTTCTCTTTGACTTCCCATGGGATAACTACTGCTTTCGGTCCAGCAACCCTGATCTGGTAGCTCTAAAAGTTGCCAAGATCATGACCGCAGGAATGGAGGCGTACATCTCTTCTTCTACAAAAACTTTCTCTCCCAATAAAACTTGGTTTGACCGTGCCTGCTCCATGGCTATCCAGACTAGGAATCAGGCTCACCGATCTTACCTAGCCTCTCCTTCCGATTTAAGTCGCTCTGCTTTTATTATAGCTAAGAATCGCTGTACTGCCCAGATTCAAAGGTCTAAGGCCTCCTTTATAAGAAGGAAAGTTGATGACCTTAACCCCTCACCCACTGACAAATGTTTCTGGTCCTTAGCCAAAAATCTCTCCAAAAACTTCTGTAACTCAAGCTTTCCCCCTCTCATTCGTTCTGATGGTTCTTTAGCTTGCTCTCCCGCAGACAAAGCCGTGCTCTTTGGCTCTCATTTTTCTGCTAACTCTTCTATGACCGATTCCAGTGCACCTGTTCCTCAGTCTTTTCCCCTCTCTAACCCTCTGCCCTCCCTTATCCTTACTTCACACAAAGTTCATAAGGTTCTTCGCTCGCTAAACACGAACAAGGCATCTGGTCCCGATGGCATACCCTGCAAGGTTCCTTAAGGAGTTTGCAAATGAACTTGTTCCAATGCTTTGCCGTCTTTTTCACCTCATTCTGTCAACCAGTATCTATCCTTCATCTTGGAAGCATGCACTAGTTCAACCTGTTCCTAACAAGGGTGACCGCTCTATTCCTTCTTACTACAAACCAATTGCCCTAACCTCCTCTATTGCTAAAGTTTTCGAAACTTTGCTCAGTGCTCACTTCTTGAAACGCCTTGAATCTAACTCACTTATCTCTGATCACCAGTACGGCTTCCACAAGGCAAGATCCACTGGTGATCTCCTGTCCTATCTTACTCATGTATGGTCATCTTCTCTGAGGAACTATGGGGAATCCTTTGCCGTCGCCCTTGAGATCTCTAAGGCTATTGACAGAGTCTGGCACAAGGCTCTGTTGGCCAAACTCCCTGCCATTGGCTTTACTCCTTCTTTCTGTTCTCTGATTTCCAGTTTTTTTACTGACCGTTCTATATCTGTAGTTGTTGATGGCGCGACATGTAGCCCTTTCTCTGTTACCAGTGGTGTTCCACATGGTTCTGTTCTTTCACCTACTCTGTTCCTTCTCTTCATCAATGATCTTCTACAATCCCCATCTTCCTCTCTTCTTCATGCCTTTGCTGATGATTCTACCCTTCACTTTTCCTCTGCCTTTCCTTCACAATCTTCATCTGTTACTCGTAATCAATCTTGTATCACTCTTTCTTCTACTTTTATCTCCAATTTGTAGAGAGTATCTAAGTGGGGCACTCAAAATTTAGTTACATTCAATGCCTTCAAGACACAGTTTCTGGCGGTCTCTTTATCTTCTTCTCCTCCTGATAACCTTATTGTCTTCGAAACTAATGAAATTTAGCCTCTTAACTCTATCAACATATTAGATATCCATATAGCCTCTAACTTGTCTTGGAGGAATCACATAATCCAGATTTCTAAATCTTCATCCAAGCAATTGGGGTTTTTGTTTCGTTTTCGTCATTACTTTTCCTCTTTGCAGTTACTTAAAATTTACAAAGGTCTTATCCGCTCCTGCTTAGAATACTGCTCACACATCTGGGGTGTATATTCCTTTACTTATCTTCTTGATAGGGTTGAATCTAAGACAAGTAGACTCATTAATGATCCTTCTCTTACTTCTAACCTGGATTCTCTCTCTCTTTGCCATAAAGTATCTTCCCTTTCTCTTTTCTATCGCTACTACTTCCATCGCTGCTCTGATGAGTTGGCGAGTTGCATCCCTCCTCCACTGCGAGGCCGCATAACACTCGCCAAGCGGCCTTATCTCACAGGTACTGTGTGGAGATTTGTAGCTCGCGGATTGGTCAGTGCAGCGACTGCTTCTTCCTATCTACCTCCAGACTCTCGAACTCTCTTCTTCTTACTGTCTTTCTTAATTCGTAGGACCTTTCATCCTTCAAAAAGCAGATCTATTGTCATCTCAGAGCCTAGTCCTCCATATCTCTGGGTCCTCTGTACTTAGACTGTTTTTTTCTGTCTGTTGTTTTTCTTGTGTGACATTACCTCATCTCTGCCTAACCTTTTTCTTTTCCTTCGTCTTGGTATTTTCTCATTCCCGGCCCTTTATTGATGAGGGCAGTTTCTGCCTATCCCGGTGCCACACTCTTAAAAAAAAAAACTCGAAGCTAGAAGAATGAGAGGGATATGGTGACGGTTTACAGGGTTTTGGCAGAGTGGATAAGGATCGATATTTATATATTTTTGGATTTAGAACTAGAGATCATAATTTAATGACCTATAAGAAAACCTATTTTCAGTATGTAAGAAAGTACTTTTTTAGTATAAGAATATTTGATGATTGGAGTTCGCAAAGCGAGGAGGTAGTTAATGCTAACTCCAATCATAGATTTAAGGACAAATATTATAAGTAACTCTGAGCATAAATATGGACACGAGAAGTTAGGAGCATATGGGACTTTACCGTAAGCACAATTAGGTAATAACAATAAGGAAATTACAAAGACACACACACACAAACACGCACACACACAAACACACAAACACACACACACACACACACACACACACACACACACACACACACACACACACACACACATACAAACAGTTGACTATAAAGAGACAGTAATCGAAAAAATGAAAGACGTTGTGATGGAAAGGGCAAACCCACTCATCAGACAGGCACTTGATAAGGAGAAGACAGTGGTAATCTCAGGCATAAGTGAATCCCAGGAGCCAACATGGCAGGGGAGACTTGAAGAAAATAAAGCTAACGTTGTAGACCTGATAAGAAAGCTTGGAGTAGTATGTGGTCCTGAGGATATTGTAAACATACACCAACTAGGTAAATATTCGAGGGAAGGAAAGCCGAGACCAACAAAAGTAACCTTTGAGAGAGGGGAGACATGTAGGGAAATATTGTTGAGAAAAAAAAGTCTAAGAGACCTTCAAGAATGCAAAGAAGTGTTCATTAGACGATACAGAACACAGGAAGAGATGGGAAAGATCAAAAACTTGTTGCAAGAGGCAAGAAGGTTAAATGATGAAAGAAATGAAGAAGAGAAGAAAAATTTTTGTTACAGAATACTTCCAGACAAAGGGGAGATAAAGAAGATAATGACAGAAGATCAGGGGATGGGGCCTCATTAAGATTGTTATACACAAATGCTGATGGATTAGCTGGTAAGGCAGTAGAATTAAAAGATAGGATTCACAACAGTAAGGCAGATATAGTAGCAATTACAGAGACTAAGTTGAGTGAGGACATAAACAGTGTCACAGTTTTTCCTAAGGGCTTCAGAATACTAAGGGTCGAAAGATCTGAGAGGACTGGTGGAGGGATAGCACTGCTCATAAGTGAGAGGATTCAAGTTAAAGAAATAAACTTGGCTATAGAAAGTGAGTTCAGGGAATTTCTTGTTGCTCGCATAAATACTGGGTCAGAGAGCATTATAATAACTGTTGTATACAACCCACCAAGGAACCAAAATAGGCTTGAAATTTATGAAGAAAGTCATATAGGTACGATTGAAGTCATAAACTCAGTTGTTAACATGGCGCGGGAGAAAAAATGTAGGATTTTGATTATGGGAGACTTTAATCAAAAAGAGATAGATTGGATAAATCTTGACCCACACAGTGGTGAGGACTCATTTGGGGCAAGATTCCTAGATTGCGTACAAGGGAATTTCCTACACCAACATGTAATGGAACCAACAAGAGCCAGGGGTGGGGATGAGCCATCACTACTTGATCTGGTGTTCACAGATAATGTGTTGGATATTGAAAATATTGAGTATGAACCACCAATTGGAAAGAGTGACCACTGTGTGTTGTTGATGGAGTATATCATTGAAGACATTCTTCCTGAGAGTAGAGGCACTGAGGACATGAGGAGGAACTATCCGAAAGGAGATTACATCAAAATGAATGAGCTTTTTGCAGTTATTGACTGGAGAACCTTATTTTACAACAAATCTGTACAAGAAATGTATGACATCTTTTGTGAGAAATATGGGAAGATAGTAGATTGCTGCATACCTGTCACCAAAGTAGGTGTAATTCATGCCAGAGAGAAATGGCTCGATAATGGGTGTAAAAGAGCTAAGGAGTGGAGAGACAAATGCTGGAAAAGGTATAGGAGGAGAAAAAACATAAATGCCTGGCAAACCTACAAAAGAGCAAGAAATGACTACCTAAGTAAAAGGAGAGAGGCAGAGAGAGATTATGAGAGGGACATCACCAGGAAGGCTAAAGAAAATCCCAAGCTTTTCCACAGCTTTATCAGAGGAAAACTGAAGGTAAAAGAACAGGTTTTAAGGCTAAAGAGAGCGGATGGAAGCATCACTGAGACGGACGAAGAGATCTGCAAAGAATTGAACAAGGAGTTTCAGTCAGTATTTACAGTAGAAAATACCCCACCCCCTCAGATTGCAGTGATAGAAGCTCAAGGGCCGGTATTAGAGAACATCAACCTTACAGCCACAGAGGTATGCAAAGCGCTGATGGATTTAGATGTTCATAAAGCTACAGGTCCTGATGACATATCCCCTCATGTGCTTAAAAAATGCGCAAACACAATATCAGTGGCA
>JAXCGZ010010550.1:0-25000 GCA_037179515.1 Halocaridina rubra | reverse complement strand
ATATATATATATATATATATATATATATATATATATATATATATATATATATATATATATATATATATATATATATATATATATATATATATATATATATATATATATATATATATATATATATATATATATATATATATATATATATATATATATATATATATATATATATATATATATATATATATATATATATATATATATATATATATATATATATATATATATATATATATATATATATATATATATATATATATATATATATATATATATATATATATATATATATATATATATATATATATATATATATATATATATATATATATATATATATATATATATATATATATATATATATATATATATATATATATATATATATATATATATATATATATATATATATATATATATATATATATATATATATATATATATATATATATATATATATATATATATATATATATATATATATATATATATATATATATATATATATATATATATATATATATATATATATATATATATATATATATATATATATATATATATATATATATATATATATATATATATATATATATATATATATATATATATATATATATATATATATATATATATATATATATATATATATATATATATATATATATATATATATATATATATATATATATATATATATATATATATATATATATATATATATATATATATATATATATATATATATATATATATATATATATATATATATATATATATATATATATATATATATATATATATATATATATATAGATAATCTTTCTTGGTTGAGTATGAATACTTCTCTGATTTGTTGTGGATATCTATATAAAGTTCAACGAATTTTTTCATAAGATTCCTAAGAGCTACTCTTATCTTGGTCTACATACTCTTGGAATATCAATCTAATAAGTCTTTCGACAACCCTCAATATTTTTATTCCATGTATGAGTTCTGCATTTTGTATTAAGAGGTTTGTTGATAAACTAATTCTACACCTGCTGTGCTAGCACAGCATTCTACTACTACTACTTCTACTATTTCTACTACTGCTACTGCTACCACTTCTCCTTCTCCTTCTTCTTCTACTATTACTACTACCACTACTACTCCTCCTCCTCCTCCTCTTCCTCCTCCTCCCCCTCCTCTAACTACTACTATACTACTACTACTACTACTACTACTACTACTACTACTACTACTACTACTACTACTACTACTACTACTACTACTACTACTACTACTACTACTACTACTACTACTACTACTACTCTTGCTGCTGCTGCTGCTGCTACTGCTACTGTGTAGATGTGTGCCTGTGTGTGTTCACGAAGTCTAATACTTTATGAATTACATTCAGCAATGTTCTATATATATGACTAATTCTAACTAAATCAAGCTCCGTGAATGGGACTCATATAGTGTTTTCCTACAGCACTGGAGGCGGAGAAAAAATCTGAAATGAAGTAAATACATACATGGATGGCGAAATAAAACTGTTTCACATAGAAAGAGTGAGCACAGACCTGAATGTCTAAGGGAAAGAGTGAGATAATCAATGGTTAGCAAACTTTGAAGAAATATATCATTAGTACATGGAAAGCCTCACCTGAATGAGTCTTTCATTTTCAAAGGGGAAAAATTAGCCGATAAGATACGAAATAGTAAATATAACGGGATTTAAGAGATATAATGTGCATTGAGTATAGTGACTTTTGAAATCGGCAAAACATTCTCGTAAATTACTATTTTATTAAAGTTAACACTTCTACTACAAAACAGGAAAACTACCAACTCAGTCAGTCATTGTCTATACTGAAAAGGGTATAAATGCTGGATAGACAACTCTTTAAGGCTGTCATACTAATCAAGACATTGAAATAATAAATTGAAGACTAGTGATACAATGTGTCAATCATCATATTAAATTTATTATAGCGGAATTTAAGTCACGCCAGTTGTTATGCATATTACTTATTACATATTACTCAATAGCATGAAACTGAGTATCAACAGATTCACCTAACATTACATCATCTTTCTGCAAATCATTTCAAATATCCACTTTCATTCCATCCAAGAGAGTCTATGTGTAATTCCATGTGTTAAAAGAATCACTAATAAAAATAGCCAAGGCATGCAAATGGGGAACTGGTAAGAAAATTCCAATATAAATCTTATCTCTAGAATAGTGTTTCAGAGAAAAAGAGAATGAAATTATATCATTTGTTGGAATAAAATACAGGAGCATCCTCTTGCAAGAGGGATGATGGCCCTTGTATATAAATAGTTATATCCAGATATCTCTTCATTGTAAATGATAATTATCAAAACTTCCCTATATTATTAGCCTCTCTCACTCTCTCTCTCTCTCTCTCTCTCTCTCTCTCTCTCTCTCTCTCTCTCTCTCTCTCTCTCTCTCTCTCTCTCTCTCTCTCTCTCTCTCTCTCTCTCTCTCTCTCTCTCTCTCTCTCTCTCTCTCTCTCTCAGCATCCATTTATCTATCTGGCACCTCCGGATCCAACGCCAACTTCTCCTTTCAACAATGGCAAGATAAATTGATAAAGAGGTCAAAATAATGCGCCTTTGAAATAAAGCTAAAGAATATAAAGCGGAATATTAATGCATCATTAAGCTTGCTTTGGAAGCCTCAAAAAGAAATCTTTCTCTGGAAATAGCGAGGAAAATTGTGGGCATATGAGTGGGTGCATGTGCGTTGGTGAATGTGTGTGGGCGTAGGTGCATGGAAGTTTGTAAGTGTTAGACAGATGGATAGATAGATAGATAGACAGATAGACAGATAGATAGATTGATGAATGGATAAGAGATAAATAGATAATTAGATAGATGTATAAATATATAGATAGATATATAGATAGATAGATAGATAGATAAATAGAAAGATAGATTGATAGATAGACACATAGATAGAGAGATAGATAGATGTATAAATAGATAGTTATATAGATAGATGGATAAGCAGATAGATAGATAGATGGCTGTATAAATAGATAGTTATATATATATATATATATATATATATATATATATATATATATATATATATATATATATATATATATATATATATATATATATATATATATATATATATATATATATATATATATATATATATATATATATATATATATATATATATATATATATATATAGTATATATATATATATATATATATATATATATATATATATATATATATATATATATATATATATATATATATATATATATATATATATATATATATATATATATATATATATATATATATATTTATATATATATATATATATATATATATATATATATATATATATATATATATATATATATATATATATATATATATATATATATATAAAGTTTTGCTTAAAAATAAAATGTTGAGTAAATTTTTGTTGGTGAGAATTATTTTGTTTAATTTGCATTAATGCCCTTTTATATCAATTGTGTTTTATGCTGAGTCTTTTACTCCCTAATTTTTTTTTAATGCCAATAATAACTATATTCAAATAAGAATATTTTGATTGTAGGAATTGATAATCTTATGGTATGTTCTTAGTGAATAAATCTTTTGGTTAAGCATTGATTTCCGAATCAAGATTATGAAAGATATATATATATATATATATATATATATATATATATATATATATATATATATATATATATATATATATATATACTTTAGCAATTGAGTCATTAACATTTATTTTGCTTTTGCAAGCTCATATGTTCTTAATAACAATCAAAATTTTGTTTAAAAAATCCCTTATTAATTAGCCACACGATTTTACTTTTCTTTTATTATTTTCCTATTCGCAATAACAATATTTTATTACCTTTAAGGCTTTGCAAATTGAATTGGAGTTCTATCACATTCTACCTAGTTTAGAATGCTCTATCAGGTTGTTGCATGTGGATTATTATTAAATATCTATGTAACATAATTCATTCTCTCTTCAGTCAAAGGCCCAACAAATATCTCTCACTCACATATTTACGAGCTAATTTAATTGAAAGAAAATTTTTTTAATCACATTAAGAACATAAGCTTCAGTCTATACGAATGCATTATCATACAGTCCTCAATCTCCTAATGCAGAACAGCTCTCATGAATAAACTATTGTGCTTAATTTATGACAAGCAAAATTCAATGTCTTAGAAATATCTTAGGTTAACTATAATTGGGTACAGATAAGGATAATGCATATCCCTAATTTCTTCTTTTTCTGTCTAACATTGAAAATCGAAAAAGAAAAAGCATGTAGTGCAATAAATATACACACATATAGCATGGACATGTTTCCTTTTATATTTTAGCAGAGATATAGGCGACGATAATTACGGAATATCTTACTCAACACAACAATAATCATAAAATTCCCAAAGAAAAACCAAGGATTATCAACAGATAAAGTTCATTATAATTATTTAATCTCCATATCTCTGTGGAATAACAAGATTATGGTAATAAAAAAGAAAACAATCAAGCTATTAATTATGGGTTTAAGCAATTCATCAAAGAAAATAAAAGAAATATATTAATGCATCAACCGGTGAATAAAAAAAAAAGGAAATTTAAAATGAAAATATTTTTTTTCTTTTATGCAAAATGGATTAAATATTTTCACTTCTTGCTAGATGACACTTAGTACACACTATACAATTAAATTTCGTAATCGCAAGTCAATATTTTTATAGTGATCTCAACTATCAAAATATCAATGCTACCCCAAAATACATTTGATATTATGCAAATATAAAAACATTCTAATATTTCACATAGGTGAATAAAAAAGAATATTACTCTTTAGAACTAAATTTTGAGTAGCTTTCATAATCTTGATTCGGAAATCAATGCTTAACCAAAAGATATATTCACTAAGAACATACCATAAGATTATCATTTCCTACAATCAAAATATTTTTATTTGAATATAGTTATTATTGGCATTAAAAAAAAATTAGGGAGTAAAAGACTCAGCATAAAACACAATTGATATAAAAGGGCATTAATGCAAATTAAACAAAATAATTCTCACCAACAAAAATTTACTCAACATTTTATTTTTAAGCAAAACTTTAGAGCATATACTTTTATTAATAAGTAAACTAAATAATTTATTCAAGTACTTAGCTTGCAAAATAGACTAATCCATCAGTTTCAGGCTGCCAATTCTTGCTTGTTCTCTATTAAGTACTGCTTCACCAGCCTCTCTTTCTTTTTTGGACTTTTTAGGTCTCTTCTTTATTTTCAGGATTTTTCAAATTTCAAAAGTTTCTTGGGCGTTCGAACTATGGCTTTTTTCAGGATGCATCTCCGTGGGTGGTCCCACAGCTGCCAACAATGATGCGAGCTTGTTGACCATATATGTTGTAAGGGCATAAGACAATAAGTTACGGTTGAGAAGACTTTATTTGTGTTAACAGGAACAGGCCACAAGACTCTTTGTACAACTCTACATGTTGAGCTTTTGGAAAAACTAGTTGCTGTGTACTTTCTGAGGTAGCATGCAGATTGTTTTTTTATAAGTGTGACACCGGGACAGGCAAAGAAATCTGCCTTCATCAATAAACGCCCAGACATGAAAAAAAAACAACAACATTAAGATGAAGGAATAGGAAAAGGCTATAGACAAGGCATATATAAGGTAATGATACACAAAGGAAAAAGACAGACTGAAAGAATAGTCAGACTAATGAGAACCTAGAGATAAGGCAGGATAAGGCCCTGAAACGACGATAGATTCGTTTTTTTTTTAAGGAAAATAGGTAATAAGAACTAGGAAAGACGAAAGGAGGAAGAGAGTTACAGAGGCTGGATGAATATGGGAAGAAGTAGTTGCTGCACCTACCAGTCTGTGAGCTACAAATCTCCACACAGCATCTGTGAGATGAGGCCGCATGGAGAGTGTTTTGCGGCCTTAGTAGTGGAGGAGGGATGCACCTCTCCAACTCTCCCCTCTCATCAGAGAAGTGATGAAAGTAGTAGTGATAGAAAAGAGAAACGAATGATACCTTACGGTGAAAAGAAAGATATTCCAGATTAGACGTAAGAGAAGGGTCATTAATGAGTCTTACTGCCTTAGATTCAACCCTATTGATTAGATTAGTATAAGGAGAAGCACCCCTGATGTGCGAGCACTATACTAAGCAGGAACAGATAAGACCTTTATAGATTTTAAGTAACTGTAAAGAGTTAAAGTAATGACAAAATCTACACAGACACCCCACTTTTTTGGATGCAGATTTAGAAATTTTGATTATATGAATCCTCCAAAACAACTAGAGGGTTTATGAATTCCTAATATATTGATAGAATTAATATGGCAAAGTTTGATAGCTTCAAAAAGGCAACAGGGCTATCAGGAGGAGAAGAACATAAAGAGATAGCAGTAACTGTCTTGGAGGCATTAAATTTAACTAAATTTTGGCTGGTCCACTCAGACATCCCCTGCAAATTGGAGTTGAGAGTAGATTAAAGAGTGAAGCGAAACTAATTAAGAGTAGCATATAAAGGTTGTAAAGAAAAAAACAAAGGAAAAATGAAGGATAGAATTGTCGGCAAAGGTGTGAAGAGGAGAGGAAGATGGGGACGGAAGAAGATCACTGATGAAGAGCAGGAACAGAGTAGGTGAAAGAACAAAGCCCTGTGGAACACCACTTGTAACAGGGAACGGGTTAGATGTTGCACCGTCAATAATCACAGATATAAAACAGTCAGAAGGAAAACTGGAAATCAGAGAAAAGAGAGAAGTGGTAAAGCCATAGACAGGAAGTTTGGCCAAGAGAGCCTTGTGCCAGGTTCTGTCAGAAGCCTTAGAGATATCAAGGGTGACGACATAGACTTCCCCATTGCTCCACAGAGAAGAAGACCATAAGTGAGTAAGACAGAACAGGAGGTTAAAAGTGGATCTTGCTCTTAGGAAGCCGTACTGGTGATCGATGATAAGTGAGTTAGATCCAAGACATTTCTAAAAGGGAACATTGTGCAAAGTTTCGAAAATCTTAGTGATAGATGTGGTTAGGGCAATAGGCCGGTAGTTTGATGGAATACAGCGATTACCCTTCATAGGACCAGGTTGCACTAGAGCATGCTTCCAAGATGCATGAGAGAGTGTGGTTGAGAGAGTAAGGCAAAATATATATATACATATATATATATATATATATATATATATATATATATATATATATATATATATATATAGAGAGAGAGAGAGAGAGAGAGAGAGAGAGAGAGAGAGAGAGAGAGAGAGAGAGAGAGAGAGAGAGAGAGAGAGAGAGAGAGAGAGAGAGAGAGAGAGAGTTATGTAATCAATATCCTCTAAAATTCCTTCTAGCGATAATTTGCTATTTTTTTTTTACTACATAGCAAGTCTAAATTACCCTAGATTAGGAACTGGCAACTTACAACTATTTGTAGACCCTTGAGTGTAGAAAAAATGTTAACTATTGTCTGAGTTTGCTTCCAATAAAATATATTTGAAAAGTATTTTACTTAATTTGATTGTTTATTTCAATGACCTTAATCTGGACTGCGTTTTCTCATTTCTTTGTCTAGAAAGTCCATTTCACAATAGCATTTCGCAAGCATCTTTAATCATAAGAGTTTCCCCGAAACGAATTAGTGAAATGATGTTTAGATATTTTTCTATGAGAGCCCTTTCTGCAGTTTATTGAACTCAAATGCTAAAATGACAGTGGCTACTAAATGTGGGATTGAAAACCCTTGTGTAACTACCGAGAACTTAAAAATATCAACTCTAGAATTAAGTAACCATCTATTTCCCATGCTAACTATATGTCAATATAGTCTGTCCTTTATTCTGTAGCCAATATATGGGGTAGACTCTTTTAATAATTTAAATAAATGAACAACAACTGTTTGTGAAAATTCCTACAAGTATGAATTTTTTCGTTACCGTTAACTGAAGAACACAATTTTCAGCATTTCGTGAACATCAAGCCTAACTTTTCCAGAAACGACTACATGCAGTGACTATTTTATTTTTCTGTTCTCTACTAAGAAGTAAAAACACCAGTTTTATTAAAGATCACCTGAAACATTTAAAGTTGCTTAGCACCTCAAGAACGTCATTTTAGCAAATAAACTAAAGTGAGCCTGTCTTAGCAAAAAAAAAGAAAAAAATGGAAAGAAACGATACCAGTTCTAGAGATTATGATATAACGAATAGAAGTAGTGTATAAGAACAAAGCAAAAAGGCCTTGACACCAAAAAAAAAAAGGTGTAAAATGAATACAGACTTTCTCCACAAAGATAATGCGAAATATTAGCAATGAAACGTAATCTCAGCTATGCTACTTGCGTAAAACTTTCTCGAATATTTTTATATAAATTGCATTGTAGCATTGCACATTCCAACCCAAGTTTCATAAATGGCATACATGGTCTCAGTAATGAAAGAAGTGAATAGAACTTCAAGGCTGAAACTTAGAGTGGTACCGCCATTGTCGCAAGTCAACCTCCTGAGCTTCAAATCACAAGAAGAGCAGCAATATATACCAAACTGCCTCTACCAATACCTGCCCCTCACGGGGCACTATAACCTGTGTAAAGCTATGGTCACTTGTACAGTTACCTTATTTCTCAACTCAAAGCCCTCAACAAGGCATCTGTTTTTTCAACTTAATAATATGATTCTCTGATGATCAATTCTCAAAAACTCCTCCCAGCATGAGACATCAAGAGCAATTCAGAACAGTATTACAATACATAGGTCTTGCATGTTCGACATCCATCATTTCATACTGATATTGCAAATATATTGCATTCATGCAGGAAGTAGAGCTATTTCATTTTACAACATTTGTTAACATGAAATACTAAAAACAAAGAAAAATCTAGAATTTGCCCACGAATCTCCCTAAGCCTTCTTCCACACCCCATGCCCCAAATCCTCAGATCCTTCTTACAACATTAATATATCCAACAGCCCGGCCCTCACCTTAACCATCATCATGATCTTCTCCTAATCCTCTTCCCTACCTATGCACCATCCATTCTGTATCATCACCGCCTTGCATCAGCAACTATCACATAATGAACATACAAAATCGACATTCTATAATTTAACGTAGATGGCAAAAATACCCAAAAAACAACTCACACACTTCTTCAAACAACATTCCACACACATTGCCATCTTACAAGAGATTAACTTAAACAGAGCACATAAAACACCCAGATATCATAACTTCATCAACATTAGACAAGGTGGTAGCAGCTGCAGCGGCGATGAACTCATCACTCAGGTATATAAATCCATTAATCTCCTAGACAGGTGGACTAAAAACAATCCCTCCTCCTCATACATGACACGAAAACAGACATGCAATATACCAGAGTAAGCACTGGAAATTTATCACAAATAGCATTCACAGATACGTATATCCTCTTCAAACATCCAAAATATTTCTATCAGCTCCATCCTATTAATACATCACATAACCAAAACTCCAAACTTCATCCTAGGTGGTGATATAAAAGCAAATGTTGTCTTAATCTGCTGACAATCCCGATGCAGAGACTTGGCTGGCAATAAATATCTAACAGAAATCTTTTTCATCCTAAACACATTCATCAGCTCACATATTTTTCACCAAGACCATTTTCTAACACTGTCTCCATATTTCACCTTTTCTTCACAAAATATCGACCCAACAACATTATGAATGATAGTCAAAGCCGTGGGTTCCCAGAACTTTTACATCATCATCACCACCATCAATGCAAGAATCGCCCAGGTGACCATTACACACAATAATTACAAAAGAGCCAACTGAGAAGATTTCTCTAATGAAAAAAGATAACACTCTGAAGCTCTCTATATTTTTAGTTACAAATGCAAACATGAATATTGCTGTTCACTCTATTACCACAATAATTCAATATGCAGACAGAAAATACATCCCTAGAGGTATCAGAAAAAGACAAAATAACAACATACTAAAACAACAAACACTAAATTAGAAAAATTAACTCCAAGCAGTAAACCACTAAGCTACTCTACAAAGCAATAACCAACACAGACTTTCCAAATGTAACACAGCACAATCCCATGCTGCCATCACAACAACATATATTATGCTCCTAAAATAGCAAAAGGCAAAATACCCCATGAATCATACCTCTCATGCCATTCATCTCTACCCCCACTATAACAGCATTAATTTATCAGAGTAAGAGATAGTTCCATAGCTTTTGCTAACCATCAGACAAAGCACATTATCAACAATCTTAAGTACATAATCAACAATCCAAAGCGCTCATCCGCCTGTGGCTTTGAAAGTATAAACAGCATACATCCTAGACACTCTGAACCTTTAAGCACTTACTAAATATCAAACTACATCTAAAACCACAATGCACTACCCAACATTTAGAAGAATGGTAGAATTGTCACAAGGTCCAAGACCAATAGAATCCCCAGTTTAATATATATATTTTTTTGCATCGTCCCCTTACACTACTCTGCATCCACTCTATAGCTACTGACAAAATAATATAGCAAGAAAGCACACCTCACATTTCCTTAGCCCTTCAATACATGGTTCCAGACCATTACACTCCACAGACCTGATACAAAGAAGTCTCCAATACATCAGTTAAGCTTAGCCAGATGATAGAATATTTTTGTCACACTAGATATTAGTAAACCCTTTGATGCCATCCCCTGATGCAACTTCTCAAATAAGTATTTTCAACAGAAACATGTAAATTAATACAAAAATTTGTCAAGCCAATAACCTTCGTATGAAGGAGTGTACATGTATAATCTGCAGATTTACCATAAAACCTAAGAGACTTTACAAAGTCAGTCATCTTATCACCCACACTCTTCAACCTATATCCGTCTGACATTCCCAGACATAGCTACTACAGAGATGATATAACACTAAGAAGTATGCATCAAAATATAAACTCAGTTGCAGACCATCTCCATCTTTACCTCAGTACACTACTCAACTGGTTCATCACAAACAGACTTAAATTAGTCCCAACCATATAAACAATTACTCTTCTCACAAATTGGCCAACATAGTATTTTCACATCCCACATCTCACTAGAAAGAACACATAAGCATATTCACACACACACACACTACACACACACACACACACACACACACACACACACACACACACACACACACACACACACACACACACACACAACACACACACACACACACACACATCTATCCGAGGACTAAATGCCTATATTCGAACACAGAGTAGAAACCACTACCATAGTACAAAAGCAATGTATGCTCTCTGTTATGGAATATGGAAGCCCTGCTTGGACTTGTAGCTTCACTATACCACATCACAACTTCCTGTAGGCTATGCAAAACAAAGACCTTAAGCTAATCACAGGCTTGACAGCTACTATACGCACAAACCACTTACACCATAAAGCCAAATTCTCAAAGTCAAAGACCACTTTCATATGAAGTGCACGCAAATACATGCTGCAGTCTCCACAAAGAAACTCCAATCACTACACAACACGAAAAAAACTACCACACATCTTAAAGGAAAATTAAAATAACATGCCACACAATATTACAAGCATATATTGTCATGTCTCTGCCATTGTTTATACAAAATCAGACTTTAAAATTATATCCATATCAAATTAACTTGCCATCATATCCACTCACCCAGTGAAATTTCATAGCTGTATGCATAGCCTCCCAAGATCCATCCTTCACAATTCTCCCTTTTCTGTGAGGATAGTGTCCACCAGTGCAGGCTACAATATGGGCACCACTCTTTTGAGCTATCAAAAGAGGATAGATGACTTCGTCAGTAATGCCTGTCAAAGATGAAACACATCACCCCATACAACCAAGCACCTTTTATTCACCTCTGCACTGCATAGAACCAGCCACATATTCTAACAACACAACATACACTCCCTGAGAGCAATGAAGGAAAGATTGGTATTAGCTGTGGCCATTCTTTATGAGTTGGGGCTGTTCATCAAGGCATTAGCAAATGACAACAACAACAACAATAAACACTACAATCTTCAACATGGAAAAGCATAGACAAAATGCTTCAATATTTTCCCCAATAAGATCATCAATCATGTTCACAATCATAATTTAGATTATATGTTACCAGTAAACTATAATGAGAGACCTCATAAAAGCCAAAGTTGCCTATCAACAAATATATCACCTTCTCTACAGAGGTGAAGAATGTAAGGGCAATTATTATTGAGGATGCCAGTTAAAATGAACTACTCTTTACAAATACATCTGGCGTGAACAGTGGTGACAGCTGTTTTGCTTACTATAACCGGGAGAGTATTTTAGTGTGCAATATAGTCCATGAGCCTGGTATCAGAATTTTAGCCATCACTTCTATATTTGGGCAGGAAATCTCACAGTGATTAACTGAAAGACATATGTCTATAGTCTTCAAAAATGCATAATAGTGTTCTATATCACTTAGCCTTCCCTGTGATATCAGCCATTTCTTTGATATTGTTTGTGATTTTTCATTGTGTGACTTAGAAAGGTTTTTCTTTTCTGTGGCACAGTACATTACCTTTTGTAGGGTATGTTAAGAAATGGATGTTTTAGAATAACATAGCATGTTTGAATGTCTAATAATCTGTATTAGTTTAAGCATATTAATCTTTCAAAGATTCAAATATTTTTGATTGAACTTAATTTCTTTCATTACAGTAATGTCATTCCTGACATTGATGGGCTGACTAATAATTTTCATTTTGTAGCTTATAAACTTTCAATTTAATACCGGTATGAGATCTGGAGCTATTATATTAAGAGAGTTATTTGAAGCTAAAATAACCTCTATCATGTTCTTTATATAGGGTGCAGGCAACAGTTATGAGTAATCAGCACTTATCTTCCTCTTTCAGGTAATTGGCAATGAAGATGCATGCGGCATGTAGTTTCTACAGATGACGGAAAGCCTGCTATGTATAGATGGAGTCCTCAAAGGAAAAATGCATCATACACTTTGAAGCACTCGATTAAGATGCAGGAACCCTAGTTACACACCAGGACTACGACTCATGGTTGACTCTTCTTGGTGCTGCCCGAGTGAGGAATCATGCACCAAGGCTTCAGATTGAAAGAGGTCTACGAGAACATGAGGTGCCCAACATAAGTTACCACAGACAATGTAGGAGCCGTTTTAAGCTGAAAAGAGATTTGGAGATCCTTGAAGGAAAATCAGCTGAAAAGTCGGATGAAGTTGCTGGGAGTAGCGGAACCACAAAGTGACAGCACATAATGCCCGCCATATCCAGAGTGTTTCAGCCTGAATGTATATTTTGTGTAAAAGATAATTCTTAAAAGGAACATCAAGACGTGAAGACCTTATCAAGGCTGAGGGTTGATAAGAGACTTATACAACGTGTTGTGGAGAAATCAGTGACAAAATCCTAGTCATCACAAGTCAGGACACTGCAGTCGCAGAAGCTCATTATCATAACTAATGTTACAAAAATTATATTAGGTAAATCACTAAAATATAAAAAAATAAGATTGGCAAGCAAAGGCTGAAGATGAATCTGAAGCAGCCTACAACAAAGTTCAGTCTGACGCTTATGCTGACATTTTTTCCTTCATAAGATATAAAATGCTGTCTGATAAGCTGATTGTTCCAGTAGCCATGTTTTCATCTAGAATGGAGAATTTCATGCATGCTAGAGACTTTACAATCACAGACTCTGTTAAGAAGCACATCAGGTGAAGACCAGAATTAGAATTTGGTGACATTCTTCACATATTTATGGATGAAGTTGCAAAACTGATAGCAGTTTTAAGCTGCATTGCAAGATGTGATCCTAGAAAATATAGAACTTAAAATGGAACTGATAATGCTGAGGCCAAAATAAATGTGACACAAACTGGATAATTAACAAGGCATCATGTTACGTTCACTCATTAATACATGAAAATTGTCCAACTTCTCCATGACCCTATCATCCACCTGATGTTATTGAAGAGGCCATGAATCTACCATGTCTCCTGCAATAGTTCTTGACTGGTATTCTCATAGGGGAACCTGTAAATGAAAGCCAATCAAAAAGAGTAAAATTACTAATACAATCTCTTGGTCAGGATCTTATCTATGCCACAACACTGGGAGAAGAAGGAAACCTCCAAAGCATTTCTTGGTGTCATATGCTATCAGAACATTAACAGGTAATACTGAATTTATAGGTTTGGACATGGTGTATAATACTCACACCTTGAAGAAAATGACACAGCCCTCTGCCTACAGAAATTTATCTACTACAGAGAATCAACAGGTGGTCTTACCTACTCCCTTGCAGCCAAGTATTCTCACAACTTTGGTATGGGATAATACTGACAGACTTATGGAAACCCTTACAGGCAAGGGAACCTCCCATTGTATAAATGGCATTGCTGTGCAACCAAAAATATTTGGTCCTCACCTTCCAAAAGACTGCCCCTCCAACAAAGAACTATTTATGCATAGCAGACCAAGCTGCAAACTTACTTTGCTGGAAAGAGAGTAGGTCCACAACCATTGCAGACAAGTGCAGTGAACAGTAAGGAAGCTGATGAAGCTGCAGACACTGCTGGCAGTTTCAACTTCATCTGGATCATTCACAGGCCTGTTGAAAATGCAAGCATCCCAAGCTCTACCAGATTCAACATAAAAATGAGAAATGACTTTTTCATCAAAGAAGACCTCTTGCATTACCTCCCAGCAATAAACTCCCCTGCAACTGATCTGACAACAGCCTTTGAAATCTTGAATCAGGCTGAGTCTATCAGATCCGAGCTACAACTACCAGTAATTGTCATTGCCGTAAATCAAGCCATTTTTGCAAAGATATTTGACATTACCTGGGGACACAGTGTTAAATATGCCAATGCCATTATCAGGATGGGGCTTCTGCAATGCTCTCGCTGTCCTAGGAAAGAGGTTTCAAGATGCGTCCTTACGTGATGTATGTATTCGCAAGTCAAATGGTGCTTTTCCATCGCTTTGGATGTCTTACACTGACATGGTTGAGGACAATATTTTTGGCTTGCTGCATGCATCTTGTGATGGGAACTGGGAGCTCCAAGTGCATGCCATCAGAACACTGATTCCCTGGTCATTTGCATATGACAGGACAAACTATGCCAAATACCTCCCTGTTTATTATGCCCAGATGTCATCATTAAAGAACACGCATCCAGAAGTGTAGGAAGCCTTTATAAATGGTTGTTTTTTTGTGTAGATGTCAAGTAATCACCCTTTTGGTCACCTTCCAGTAGATCAGGCACTCAAAGCGTCAGTGAACAGAGATACTCAAACACCAGGAGGCACATCCAGATTCAGTCTGAAGTCAGGGGCAATCAAGCATTATTACATAATATCTAAACACAGAAGTGCATTTTTGGGTCAGTTAAGAAACATGGTGCAAGAGAATATAACAGAACCACTTCATCATGATCTCCAGCAATCAAGACTGATAAGGATGAAGACGTACTTTCACTAATAGTCAGTATTATTGACAGATGGATAAATTAATTTTCCTGTCAACAAGACATTGTCTGCTTCTCAGCAGGAAAGGTTACCACTCCAGAGGTTACTTCAGATTTACTCAATGTTCTAGATATTGGAGAAAATTGTTTCATGAAGTTTCTGGAATGCAACCCACCTGTTACACAGTTCTTTGATACTATCAAGTACAAGAAACTGAAAACCTTTAGCATCTTCGGTAAGAAGATGGGAGTGAAGACACAAATTGGGAGAGCAATCATACTGAAGGCAGACAGATCACAGTTTGGAAGGATCATTGTTACAGCCCAAGTTCGAAACCTACAGATTACCGATATACTTACCTATCACATTGGACCAATGACATGGACTCTAGCAGCTCCAGAGGGTTTACCAAGACAGGCAAACAAGGCAATCCTAGCTACCACATTGCACAAGGATTTATCACCAGAAGAGGAAATGCCATTATTTCCAGTGTCTGTAATTGACGGTATGATGTTAGTGTAGAAAGTGAAAGGAAGCCATAAACGATTGGAGATATTTCACAGACAGTTGTTGCAGAAGCAATGATGGAGAGAGGTTTTACTCAATGAATTGATGTTGTGCTTGACACCTATTCTGATCTATCCATCAAATGTTCAGAATGAAAAGTTGGAGGAGAAAATACTGAGTCAATCCCTCAAAGCATCACTGCTAAGCAGATTCTCCATTAGTGGAAATCGTATTTTAGACAGAGTGCCAACAAAAACAACTTCATAACATTTCTTGTGAATGAATGGAAGCAATAGCAATATAGAAGCAAACTAGAGCACAAGGTTATCTTTGTTACAGATGCAGACCAGTGCTTTGTGATAACCAAGAATGGAAGTATAATGGTACCTGATCTGTCCAGAACTTATTAATAGCCCTGATGATCCAGATGTGCTAATATTGCTCATGGCTTTCAAGAGTATCTGAAATTTGGAACAAAGACACCCACAAAGGTTGTGTCGATGACGAAGGTTACTGCAGTATATGGAGCTGATATATGAAAAGGATTAATTAGCATGCATTCTTTCACAGGTTATGACAGCGTAAGTGCACTTGCACTCAAGGGGAAAACAAGTTCATTTAGATTACTGACCAAAGATAGATATGCATAAGAAATATTTATTGAACTTGGCAATGGGTGGAGTCTTCCTGAAGCAATGATGGCGAGACTTGAAGCAATTACTTGACAAATCCACCCACCCAAGACGTCTTGTTTCGTGTGAATGATCTGAGATACAACCTTTTCTGTGCAAGAAAAGGCGAGATAGAGAGCCATCAACTACGTCCTAGCACAGACTGCCTTCAACAGCATGGTCAACGTGCCAATTTTCAGGCTGCCATTTGGAGAAGCTGTTTACAGCAAAAACCTCACTTCCCATGTCCTATAGGTAATGGCTGGAAGCTAGAAAGAAATGATTGGAGAGACCAGCTGGTTATTAAGTGGGTGGATGGTCAACCTGTTCCTTAGGCTATGCTAGATATGTTGTCTTGCAAGTGTTCTGAAAATTGGGTTATATCAATGTGCATATGTTTGGCTAATTGGCTAAAATGTACCGACATGTGCAGATTACCAGATTGTGAAAACTGGTTGTCAGGCAGTGAAGATAGGGATGAAACACATTTGGACATACTGGGAGAGTTTGAGGAATAATGTAGTTAAAATATATTCAAAGAATATACAGCATATTTTTTTTCATATGGAATGTAATGTTCAGAGAACTTTTAAGTCTTACCTTTTTTTATTATATCACTGTAATAATTAATTAGTTTCTTTCAGTCTTACATATAAAATTACTTACACCATGTAAAATTTATTCATAATTAACATTATGATAACGTTTTTAGCATTGTAGGTTATATTTATATTGAGAAAAAAAAACATTATGATGCTAATGTCTTAGGATCCAAGAATATTGTATTTTGGATTCCATTTTTTTTGTTGCATTAAAAAACACATTTTGAGGTCATGCATGACTTTGAAGAATACTATTAATAATGTAGCTAAAATACAGTTATAAGTTACATATTGATATTGTATTCATGAATCAATAGATTGCAACGAGATTTCTATGGTTTTACTCACATTTCAAAGAACCTAAGTCCGACTTCAGACATATATAATTTACTTCAAGATCTTTTATTTTACGTCTCATTCATTAACATGAATGCCATAGTGATTATTTCAACATCAAATATTTATACAGATCTCATACTGGTATCAAAAGAAAGCTCAAAAGCTATAAAATGTGAATTATCAGTCAGCCCATCAATATCAGGAATGATCACCATATTGTAATGAAAGAAATTAATTTTTATCAAAAAAATTTGGAACTCTGAAAGTTTAACATGCCTATAACTAGTAGATATTATAAGATATCCAAATATGCTCTGTTATTCTAAAACGTCCTTTTCTTAAGCTTTATTTTGATATTTAACATGCCCTACTAAAAGTATGTATTGTGCCACATGAAAGAAAAAACCTCTGTAAGTCACACGATGAGAAATCACAAATGATACCAAAGAAATGACTCTCACAGGGAAGGCTAAGAGATATAAAATGCTATAATGCAGTTTTGTACACTACAGACATTTATCTTTCAGAAAATCACTGTGAGATATTTTGCCCATATATGGTACTGATTAACCCCAGAAGCTCAAGGACTATTGCTCTAGAAAACGTAAGTCAACAGTATTAAACAATACAATCTTCATAAACATTTTATAAATTGTAAAGCACGAAATAGTTAAATTTTGTAAACAATAAAAACATAGGTGTTATTTATTAAAAACTGATTACATATAACCCCATAAAGCTATAATTCGTATACTAATATGTTATCATTGACAGGTGAACACAGTTAAGTAATATCTCTGATAATCAATAAAATCTGTGTGTAATTGACTAAGGTTTTTCTGTGGCCAATTTCGAATCGAAAGCTAGATTATTATTTAAATTGTTAGCCTGAACTCATTTGAGGAAGTTCTGACTCCATAGTTTGAATTTTCAAGCGACTCAGGGTTGAGACTCATGTGTTGCAATAATCAATAATAATGAATAATAATAATAATAATAATAATAATAATAATAATAATAATAATAATAATAATAATAATAATAATAATAATAATAATAATAATAATAATAATAATAATAATAATAATAATAATAATAATAATAATGATAATAATAATAACAATAAAATAATAATAATAGTAATAAAAATAATGATGATAATAATAATATTAATAATAATGATAATGGTAATAATAATAATAATAATAATAATAATAATAATAATAATAATAATAATAATAATAATAATAATAATAATAATAATAATAATAATAATAATAAAAATAGTGCTTATCATAATCTCTACTATATATATATTATATATATATATATATATATATATATATATATATATATATATATATATATATATATATATATATATATATATATATATATATATATATATATATATATATATATATATATATATATATATATATATATATATATATATATATATATATATATATATATATATATATATATATATATATATATATATATATATATATATATATATATATATATATATATATATATATATATATATATATATATATATATATATATATATATATATATATATATATATATATATATATATATATATATATATATATATATATATATATATATATATATATATATATATATATATATATATATATATATATATATATATATATATATATATATATATATATATATATATATATATATATATATATATATATATATATATATATATATATATATATATATATATATATATATATATATATATATATATATATATATATATATATATATATATATATATATATATATATATATATATATATATATATATATATATATATATATATATATATATATATATATATATATATATATATATATATATATATATATATATATATATATATATATATATATATATATATATATATATATATATATATATATATATATATATATATATATATATATATATATATATATATATATATATATATATATATATATATATATATATATATATATATATATATATATATATATATATATATATATATATATATATATATATATATATATATATATATATATATATATATATATATATATATATATATATATATATATATATATATATATATATATATATATATATATATATATATATATATATATATATATATATATATATATATATATATATATATATATATATATATATATATATATATATATATATATATATATATATATATATATATATATATATATATATATATATATATATATATATATATATATATATATATATATATATATATATATATATATATATATATATATATATATATATATATATATATATATATATATATATATATATATATATATATATATATATATATATATATATATATATATATATATATATATATATATATATATATATATATATATATATATATATATATATATATATATATATATATATATATATATATATATATATATATATATATATATATATATATATATATATATATATATATATATATATATATGCACATGCATAGGAAATAAGCTAAAACATAATTAATTATAGATTGTTATTATAATGATTAATATAATTTAAAATGAATATCTAAACGTTAAAAAATAGTTGAAATTTTACAAATATTTACTATGTAATTTTTCATTGAGAGTGTTCTTAAAGGAAACTTGCTACAGATAACATCTTTTAAGTAAAACAGAAAATATCACTCTTGCTCAGTCTTTGAAGTCATAACTAACATAGTGGACAAAGTTTTTAAAAGATGAGATTTCTCTTATAGTACCTTGTGGCATCCTCATATCTCTTTCAGTAAATGAATAAGAAGACATTCAGGTTAACAGTAATTTAAAGAATAACATATTTCTTTCATGAGGTTTTACAAAATCTCTTCCTGGTTAACAGACAATTTAAAGGATGTTTTGGAGAATGATTTTATGAGCCTCTTACATGGCGTCGTATACTTTTAAATTATATTTCATAGCATCGGTGATCCTTTTAGTAAATTTGTCATTATTTAGAAATCTCTTCTAAGCTTTTCATTATTCTTTGTTTTCGTATATATTACAAAATGTGTATCTATACTCTTCAGAATATAGCAAGGCTTAAACATCTAAGTCAGTTTAGCCATCATCCCAATGTTGTTTTTTTTTTATTAAATTTTTCTTTGCATAGTGTGTCTTCAAGTATTGTTTTTCTTTTTCAGGCTTTTTTTTTCTAGCATCTGTTCTTCCTCCTCATATATCTCACAGCTCCATTCCCAGTAATTCATATTACTTCTATGTGAACTATTATCCCTCTCTTTGCTCTTCAAGCTTCCTTTCATTTCCCTTTCTGTATACTAAAAGCTTGGAATCCCATTTATTTATTTTTTCAAAAAGTTTTTTAAATTCATATTTTTATTTTGTTATAGCAGTACCCCCATCCTGATGTCCTTTCCGTGTCTATTCCCGTACCCTATGGCTAATGCTGGTGATGTCACATTCTGCGTAATTATGGCATTGTATTATATGAAGAGTCTTGTATGAGAATATTAATTACCTATAAGAATCCTCACCTGAAGTGGCTCCATAATTATTTTCCTTGTTTTAAAATAATAGTTTTCCTGATGAGGACTTCATGGAGAGTTTTGGACAAAAGGGACTAATTTAGTTTATTGATTAAGTGTAAGCGCTTCAATAAGTGATAGGAGAGAGAGAGAGAGAGAGAGAGAGAGAGAGAGAGAGAGAGGAGAGAGAGAGAGAGAGAGAGAGAGAGAGAGAGAGAGAGAGAGAGAGAGAGAGAGAGAGAGAGAGAGAGAGAGAGGTGATTTATTCGGCATGATGAAAGGAAAAAAGACGTTTATTACACACAAAAAAGAAAGATTTAATTTTCATTAATGATCAGCTCTTGAAAAATAAGAATATCTAAGAGGATGCTTCCCTTAGATGCTACTAATTAGTAACATAATTATAAGATTAAGACATAAGAAAGGAGTTATAGTGGAGTCTCGAAGGGGATATACTGTACTTGACCAAAAAACAAAGCATTTTTCATAACACAAGCAGTGGCATAAGCAAACAGGTGTCTATGATTTCTTCTTTTAAACAAATATAATAAACTTTGTAGTTTATTAACTATTTCTTACTCTAATTTGCATCAAAGTTTGCACACTGATATAAATCATATTCATATTGCGTATTGCTATAATTGTAAATAGTTTAAACTGGGATGATAATGATTTTTAGTTATATATTGCATTTCATGTGTGTGTGTATATGTATATTAATATATATATACATATATATATATATATATATATATATATATATATATATATATATATATATATATATATATATATATATATATATATATATATATTATATATATATATATATATATATATATATATATATATATATATATATATATATATATATATATATGAATCATTTTTTTTGTTGTTGCTTATTTGATAATTTCATGGCCCGAATGAGATTGGGAATTGAATTAAATGCTAAAATGAAGCCACGAGTGAGGTTGGGGAATCTGTAATATGAACATAGTGGCATTCAGTTAGAATGCGTTCATTCCTAAGTATAGCAGATATAAGCTGTAAGGTTGGATTCCTTTTAACCTTCTGTGGTGTAGTGGTAGCGCCTTGACTTAGTAATCATAAGTCCTAGGTTCGAGTCCCGGTCGGGGTAAAAAAATTATTCATGTTTTCACATATGTAATGTGCTTATTTGATAATTTCATGGCCCGAATGAGATTGGGAATTGAATTAAATGCTAAAATGAAGCCACGAGTGAGGTTGGGAATCTGTAATATGAACATAGTGGCATTCAGTTAGAATGCGTTCATTCCTAAGTATAGCAGATATAAGCTGTAAGGTTGGATTCCTTTTAACCTTCTGTGGTGTAGTGGTAGCGCCTTGACTTAGTAATCATAAGTCCTAGGTTCGAGTCCCGGTCGGGGTAAAAAAATGATTCATGTTTTCACATATGTAATGTGCTTATTTGATAATTTCATGGCCCGAATGAGATTGGGAATTGAATTAAATGCTAAAATGAAGCCACGAGGGATGTTGGGAATCTGTAATATGAACATAGTGGCATTCAGTTAGAATGCGTTCATTCCCAAGTATAGCAGATATAAGCTGTAAGGTTGGATTCCTTTTAACCTTCTGTGGTGTAGTGGTAGCGCCTTGACTTAGTAATCATAAGTTATAGGTTCGAGTCCCGGTCGGGGTAAAAAATGATTCATGTTTTCACATATGTAATGTGCTTATTTGATAATTTCATGGCCCGAATGAGATTGGGAATTGAATTAAATGCTAAAATGAAGCCACGAGTGAGGGTGGGGAATCTGTAATATGAACATAGTGGCATTCAGTTAGAATGCGTTCATTCCTAAGTATAGCAGATATAAGCTGTAAGGTTGGGTTCCTTTTAACCTTCTGTGGTGTAGTGGTAGCGCCTTGACTTAGTAATCATTAGTCCTAGGTTCGAGTCCCGGTCGGGGTAAAAAAAATGATTCATGTTTTCACATATGTAATGTGCTTATTTGATAATTTCATGGCCCGAATGAGATTGGGAATTGAATTAAATGCTAAAATGAAGCCACGAGTGAGGTTGGGAATCTGTAATATGAACATAGTGGCATTCAGTTAGAATGCGTTCATTCCTAAGTATAGCAGATATAAGCTGTAAGGTTGGGTTCCTTTTAACCTTCTGTGGTGTAGTGGTAGCGCCTTGACTTAGTAATCATAAGTCCTAGGTTCGAGTCCCGGTCGGGGTAAAAAAATGATTCATGTTTTCACATATGTAATGTGCTTATTTGATAATTTCATGGCCCGAATGAGATTGGGAATTGAATTAAATGCTAAAATGAAGCCACGAGTGAGGTTGGGGAATCTGTAATATGAACATAGTGGCATTCAGTTAGAATGCGTTCATTCCTAAGTATAGCAGATATAAGCTGTAAGGTTGGGTTCCTTTTAACCTTCTGTGGTGTAGTGGTAGCGCCTTGACTTAGTAATCATAAGTCCTAGGTTCGAGTCCCGGTCGGGGTAAAGAAAATGATTCATGTTTTCACATATGTAATGTGCTTATTTGATAATTTCATGGCCCGAATGAGATTGGGAATTGAATTAAATGCTAAAATGAAGCCACGAGTGAGGTTGGGGAATCTGTAATATGAACATAGTGGCATTCAGTTAGAATGCGTTCATTCCTAAGTATAGCAGATATAAGCTATAAGGTTGGGTTCCTTTTAACCTTCTGTGGTGTAGTGGTAGCGCCTTGACTTAGTAATCATAAGTCCTAGGTTCGAGTCCCGGTCGGGGTAAAAAAAATGATTCATGTTTTCACATATGTAATGTGCTTATTTGATAATTTCATGGCCCGAATGAGATTGGGAATTGAATTAAATGCTAAAATGAAGCCACGAGTGAGGTTGGGGAATCTGTAATATGAACATAGTGGCATTCAGTTAGAATGCGTTCATTCCTAAGTATAGCAGATATAAGCTATAAGGTTGGGTTCCTTTTAACCTTCTGTGGTGTAGTGGTAGCGCCTTGACTTAGTAATCATAAGTCCTAGGTTCGAGTCCCGGTCGGGGTAAAAAAAATGATTCATGTTTTCACATATGTAATGTGCTTATTTGATAATTTCATGGCCCGAATGAGATTGGGAATTGAATTAAATGCTAAAATGAAGCCACGAGTGAGGTTGGGGAATCTGTAATATGAACATAGTGGCATTCAGTTAGAATGCGTTCATTCCTAAGTATAGCAGATATAAGCTATAAGGTTGGGTTCCTTTTAACCTTCTGTGGTGTAGTGGTAGCGCCTTGACTTAGTAATCATAAGTCCAAGGTTCGAGTCCCGGTCAGGGTAAAAAAAATGATTCATGTTTTCACATATGTAATGTGCTTATTTGATAATTTCATGGCCCGAATGAGATTGGGAATTGAATTAAATGCTAAAATGAAGCCACGAGTGAGGTTGGGGAATCTGTAATATGAACATAGTGGCATTCAGTTAGAATGCGTTCATTCCTAAGTATAGCAGATATAAGCTATAAGGTTGGGTTCCTTTTAACCTTCTGTGGTGTAGGGGTAGCGCCTTGACTTAGTAATCATAAGTCCTAGGTTCGAGTCCCGGTCGGGGTAAAAAAAATGATTCATATATATATATATATATATATATATATATATATATATATATATATATATATATATAT
>JAXCGZ010010549.1:0-20000 GCA_037179515.1 Halocaridina rubra | reverse complement strand
GCTTTTAGCTCTGTAAAGGTCAGGTCAGATTAGGTTATAAGCTTTTGTTTATGTAGTTTTCATTATTTATTTTTATGAGTAATGGGGGACTGTTGGCGATACATTTTTTGAAAAATTCTTTTAATGTTTTGTACTTATTGAGGGAGGGGGCTAGAATGTTTTCTCCGTGTTTCCCTGCGTGTCGTAAGAGTCTACTAAATGGGGTGAGATAGATAGATTTATTGATATTTAAGTAATGCCTTATTGGCGATATATTTTTTGCAAAATGCTTTTGATGTTTTGTACTTATTGAGGGAGGGGGCTAAAATGCTTTTTCCGTGTTTCCCTGCGTGTCGTAAGAGTCTACTAAATGGGGTGAGATAGATAGATTTATTGATATTTAAGTAATGTCTTATTCTTTTTGATCTCTAGAGAGTCTCTTTGTTGAGAAATTGTTGATATTTGTAGATTTATATTTAATTTTTGGAAGCTCTTACATCGGTAATGGTCGGTTCATTATAAATATTTTTAGATCTTGTTTTTTTTTTATGATTGTGACACCAGGAGGGCTAAAAAAACTAAAACTAAAACAGCCCTCATCGGGCCTGGGCACGAAGAATACATAAAGTAAAGAGAAGCAGAGATGGAGAGTGTAATGACTTGTCAGATGTGAAGGGATAATAAAAGATGTGTGATAAATATCCAAGAATATTCAGTATCGCTGTAGGCATAGAAAAAGACCCGTAACTGAAGGATGACTTAACATCGAACTGTCCTGGACAGTCCTATTTAAGTTCAAAAAACCTTCAGCTGTAGTGTCGCAATGGGCGGCTGGTGCCATGTTGGCACTGCATACGTCATTTTGATCCTTTGAGGTCGTACGTTTTTGGTATTGTTATTTAGTTATGATATTACGAAACTTTAGCATCCAATTTTTGAAGAATTTATTTTTTAATTTTTTTGAAAAGAAAGAACTTGCAAAAGCAATACTGAGAAATAATGATTATATAATAGATAGATGAAAATATTAAAGATGTTTCTCATTGTTAAGTGTTTTACAGTATTATTTTAGATAGCTGTTTGCTGAAGTAGAAAAGATTCTTTAGCAAAGAAGAAACCTCTATTCTATGTAGTGGAACTGACAAAAAAAGCTTTCAACTTAAAACCAATTTAAATATGATAATACAAATATAAATTATTTCGCATGTACACTTGCGCACTAGTAGTCTTGGTCCAGATTAGTAGAGATGATAGAAATATTCTCCAGTGACAGGATATTTGTTTTTATGATTGTGACACCAGGGAAAAAACTGCCCTCATTGGGTCTGAGCACGAAGAAAACAAAACAAATAGAAACAGAGATGGAGAGTGTTGTGACTTGTCAGTTGTGAGGGGGATAATAAGAGATGTGTAACGAATATCCAAGAATATTCTGTGTTGATGTAGGGATAGAAAAAGAACCGTAACCGTCCTGGACAGTTCTATTCAGGTCCAAAAGACCTTCATGGTTAAAACGAAAAAAGCCCATTGAGGAATCAGAGTATCTTGTTGATTGTTAGGGGTAGGAATTATAAATTATCCGGTTTTTATGTTTCTGACATTAGCTCTCACTGAAAACATTTGAGAGGTGAGGAGGGTAGGATATGAGATTGGAAATAACTCTCTCTCTCCTCTCTCTCTCTCTCTCTCCTCTCTCTCTCTCTCTCTCCTCTCCCTCTCTCCTCTCTCTCCCTCTCTCTCTCTCTCTCTCTCTCTCTGTGTGTGTGTGTGTGTGTGTGTGTGTGTGTGTGTGTGTGCATGTGTGTGTGTTTGTGTGTATGAAGTCTTTAACAAGCTTATTATAGATACTCATGTTGGCGAATAAATTTCTATTAATATACTTATATAATTATCAGCATACAAGTAGCAAAGACGACTTTTTAATATTATTAACGCATTTCACCTTGACTACTCCACTCATACGTGTACATTACCCGTATAGCCAACTAAGGTGCCACGTGCTAGCATGCGATAAGCGCTATAATTACCTCATTCGCTCATCCAAACAAACAGAGGAAAAAAATTTATAAGCGTCGCTGGGAACTAAATTCATGACCTCTGGATGTAAGCCAGGCAACAAATGTAACATTCGTAAGAAGATCTATCTTTTGAATATAGAGTTTGGTTCCGGTTTTACGTCACGGACTCCCTTTTCTACCAAGGGCTAGGACGGTTGCCTTCTTGCGAAGGACTTGTTTCGGCAGATGTAATCGATACCCTGAGTGCATGCCCTTGCTAACCTCAGACCGTGACGGGACGCGAACCCTCGACCTGACGCCTCAAGGTCGCGAACGCTACCGCTTGAGCCACGGTGACTACGGTTTGAAAATAGTGTAACTCGTAAATGGTGTACCATTTTCCGATGATTTCTGCTGCATTCATGGTAACATAAAATCTCTTTCATATTTCTTGCAGGTAGGTGGAATCGATTTCAAATATACCTGTGAGGGGAGGTTAGGTTAGACTAGGTCAAAGGTCATATGAAATCGATTTCAGATTACCCATGAGGCAGCTTAGCCGAGGTTGGGTTAGAAGGATATAAGAAATATACTCATATTAACCCCAGTGGATAACAAAGGCTAGATAAGGGGGTAATATAAAATTGATTTTAAATTACCCCCTTGGGGCTCTCAAGAAGGATTAGGTTAGGTAAGTCATCTATCTATCTATCTCATCTATCTATCTGTCTATCTGTCTGTCTGTCTGTCTATCTATCTATCTATCTATCTATCTATATATATATCTATCTCTATCTAGTCTATCTATCTATCTATCTATCTAGCTATCAATGAAAGAAATTTCAGATTTCTTCTTGTGTGAAACATAGGTTTGGGTGTAGAAGGAAACAAAGGTCAGATTACCCATGGAGGAAACTTTAAGTTGGGATGCAGCATGGAAAAGAGATCAAGTTACCCATGGGTGAAACTTTGGTTGGGATGTAGTGAAAATCAAGTTACCCATGGGTGAAACTTAGGTTTAAATGTAGTGAAAATCAAGTTACCAATGGGTGAAACTTAGGTTGGAATGTAGTGAAAATCAAGTTACCCTTGGGTGAAACTTAGGTTGGGATGTAGTGAAAATCAAGTTACCAATGGGTGAAACTTAGGTTGGAATGTAATATGAAACAGGAATCAGAGTTACCCCTCGGGGAAATTTAGGTTTAAGGGTAATAGAAAGTCAACTTCAAACTGCTTCTGGGTGTGTCTTAGTGTAGATTAGGTTAGGTTGCTATGCGAAATAGATTTCAGAGTTACCTGAAGGTAGTGTAGACTTAGGTTAGGATGTAGTACGAAATAGGTTTCAGAGTTACCAGAAGGTTATGTAGACTTAGGTTAGGATGTTATATGAAATAGGATGTCAGATTACCTGAAGGTAGTGTGGATTAGGTTAGGATGTTATACGAAATTGATTTCAGATTACCTGAAGGTAGTGTAGATTAGGTTAGGATGTTATATGAAATGGATTTCAGATTACATGAAGGTAGTGTAGTTTAGGTTAGGATGTTATACGAAATAGATTTCAGATTACCTGGAGGTAGTGTAGATTAGGTTAGGATGTTATATGAAATAAATTTCAGATTACCTGAAGGTAGTGTAGATTAGGTTAGGATGTTATACGATATAGATTTCAGATTACCTGAAGGTAGTGTAGATTAGGTTAGGATGTTATGTGAAATAGATTTCAGATTACCTGAAGGTAGTGTAGATTAGGTTAGGATATTATATAAAATAGATTTCAGATTACCTGAAGGTAGTGTAGATTAGGTTAGGATGTTATATGAAATAGATTTCACATTTCCTGAAGGTAGTGTAGAGTAGGTTAGGATGTTATATAAAATAGATTTCAGATTACCTGAAGGTAGTGTAGATTAGGTTAGGATGTTATATGAAATAGATTTCACATTTCCTGAAGGTAGTGTAGAGTAGGTTAGGATGTTATACGAAATAGATTTCAGATTACCTGAAGGTAGTGTAGATTAGGTTAGGATGTTATGCGAAATAGCTTTCAGATTACCTGAAGGTAGTGTAGATTAGGTTAGGTGGATATATGAAATAGATTTCAGATTACCTGAAGGTAGTGTAGATTAAGTTAGGATGTTATACGAAATAGATTTCAGATTACCTGAAGGTAGTGTAGATTAGGTTAGGAAGTTATATGAAATAGATTTCACATTACCTGAAGGTAGTGTAGAGTAGGTTAGGATGTTATACGAAACAGATTTCAGATTACCTGAAGGTAGAGTAGATTAGGTTAGGATGTTATACGATAGAAATTTCAGATTACCTGAAGGTAGTGTAGATTAGGTTAGGTTGCTATACGAAATAGATTTCAGATTACCTGAAGGTAGTGTAGATTAGGTTAGGATGTTATGCGAAATAGATTTCAGATTACCTGAAGGTAAAGTGAAAGAGAAGAGATGTCTAACTTGACGCCTCTCTAAGTTCTCTTTACTATTAAGAGCTGTTGTAAACATCCCTCATTAGATTCTATTACGCAATACCCAACAGTTAATTAACTTAACAATCTTATTTACTTAAGACCTCGCCGGATAATATTGTTATTGATAATTGATATTAAGCTGTTGGAGTAATATGTCTGATGTGCATTAAAGGGTACGGTACTGTTTGACGTAAGTTTCATTAAATATATTGTCTATTTTTGTTTTATGTCTTTATTAATATAATAACTAAAAATGCTTATTTAGGTGTAACTTAAACGAAGATACAGTGATGCAATTTTATAAATAATGGTTTATAATTAATGACCTGTAACTATAAATCATTCAGGTTAAGTCAGGTTGTGAAAAGTCAACATAATATATACATGTGAGTGCGTAATTTGAAGATAAATAATTATTCATTATTTATATATTTATTTATTCATTTATATAGTGTATATGTAGTATTTTATTATTGCTGTTATGTATTATTTATATATTTATTAACTAAGAAATTTATATTAGTCATTTATATACAATATATATATATATATATATATATATATATATATATATATATATATATATATATATATATATATATATATATATCTATATATTATATATATATATATATATATAGTTGCTATTATGCATCATATATTTCTTTCTTTACTTATTTATATATAGAGTACAATTTTATTTTTTTGCTTTTATGTATAATTTCTATCTATCTATCTATCTATCTATCTATCTATCTATCTATCTATCTATCTATCTATCTATCTATATATATATATATATATATATATATATATATATATATATATATATATATATATATTAGTTTTTATATATCAACAATATTCTGCATGGTCGTATGTACGATTGCCATTGCATACGCCTGAGGGAGGAATTAAAGTAGATGTTCTCGTGATTCAGTTCAACAAAAGCTCAACGATATCTAAAAAAAAAATTTCTCATTTCTCCTCCATTTCTTATTTACTTATTTATTTATTGAAATATTACTTTTGCATTAGATTTGTGTATTTATTTAATTATATTTTTTTTATGATTGTGACACCAGGACGGGCCAAAAATAAATGTAAATGTACCCTCATCGGGCCTGGGCACGAAGAAAACAAAGATAAACAGAGATGGGAGTATTCTGACTTGTCAGATGTGAAGGGATAAGGTAGTAATTTAATTGAGAAGGTTGTACTTCACTGGGTTTTAGAACTCGTATCTAGTTTGAATTTTCTTTTTCGGATTGTGACACCAGGACAGGTAAAAAAAAAAATAAAACTGCCCTCATCGGGCATGGGCACAAAGAAAACAAAGTAAATAGAAATAGAGATGGAGTGTGTTGTTACTAGTCAGATGTGTAGGGATAATAAGAGACGCGTAATGAATATCCAAGAATATTCGCTGTAGATATAGGCATAGAAAAAGAACCGATACATCAAGTTTAAGTTTGAGAAATTCTATTCTCGATCTAGCAAAAAATAAGACATTTCACACACACACACACACACACACACACACACACTCAAAGACATGCCACGAAACTGGTGCCAGAAATACGCAATCTCAGTTTTGATGAGAGGCTGAGGGAATTAAACTTACCATCACTCGAAGCTAGAAGAGTGAGGGGGGATATGGTGACAGTCTTTAAATTCCTTCGTGGTTATGATAGAGTGGATAGGGATCGATATTTTGATATGGCTGGCTCTAGAACTAGAGGTCATAGTTTGAAGCTTCGTAAGAAAACTTCTTCGCAGGATGTAAGGAAATACTTTTTCAGTGTAAGAGTAGTTGATAATTGGAATTGGCTAAGCGAGGAGGTAGTTAATGCTATCTCAATCCATAGTTTTAAGGACAGGTATGATAAGTATGACTAAGTATAAAATGGAACCGATGAGGAGACGGGAAGATACGAGCTTTGGGCTCTTTCCCGTAAACACAATTAGGTAATCACAATTAGGTAATCACACACACATCTTTTGCCCTGTAGCCGACTCCCCCTTCACATTTTACCTTGTTTCTTTTCAATGATTGTGTGTGTGTGTGTTTGTGCATATGTGTGTGTGCTTGGTTGTATGGTACCAGTAACTATAAGAGAATTCAGTGAAGGACGGTATGTTTTGCTCGTGTAGCGTTTTTTTTTTTTTTTTTTTTTTTTATGATTGTGACACCAAGACGGGCCAAAAAATAATAAAATAAAACAAGCCTCATCGGGCCTGGGGAGGAAATATACATAAATTAAAGAGAAACATAGATGGAGAGTGTAATGACTTGTCAGATGTGAAGGGATAATAAAAGATGTGTGATGAATATCCAAGAATATTCAGTGTAGCTGTAGGCATAGAAAAAGAACCGTAACTGAAGGAAGACTTAACATCGAACTGTCCTGAACAGATCTATTTAAGTTCAAAACACCTTCAGCTGTAGTATCGCAACGGGCGGCTGGTGCCATGAGCCAACCTACTATTGGTACCAAGTTTTATGGAGGCATGTGAATATGGGAAGTTATTAATGGGAGATTAGTTGTTTTTTCTAGTTTTCACTTGATATCTTCCCTATCGGCAGTGTCATTAGAAATATCCTAAAAAATGGGAAATGAGTTGTATCACCAAATTTTCAAGAAACATCTTCCATATCGACAGGGTGATTCATGGAGGAGTTTCTATTTTTTAATTTGAGAATGGCGTACATATGCCTTCCATGTAAATGTGAGTTTAGTTTCCACAGGTTGATTAAGTTTTGAGGATAACAGCTACTGTGATATGTCAAGGCTTGTCATAGTCAATCACTCACTCACTCTCTCACTCTCACTTTCTCACTCTCTCACTCACTCACTCACACAGTCACACACTCACTCACTCGCTCACACACACACTTTTAACAGTGGTTCATATTTCCTGCAAAAATATTCATTAACGGCACCATTCTTTAATTCAGGTATATAGAGTCGAAAAAATTGCGGACCAGGGAAATTAACCTCACGTTCATACATAAAATTTTCACATGTTTTGAGAGAGAGAGAGAGAGAGAGAGAGAGAGAGAGAGAGAGAGAGAGAGAGAGAGAGAGAGAGAGAGAGAGAATATTAATTCTTCCCACATTTCCAACACATCTATCTTTTGACTGCGGAAATTTTTTAATTTCAGTTGTATCACTCGAGTGTGGAAATATTAAATTTCCATGAGAGAAAGCATATGAAACATGAAGCAAGGAGAAAAAAATAATAATGACTTTTTTTTAAGAAGAAGAAGAAGAATAGAGTCAAGGTAGAAAATTAGCAAGATTTTGAATTGTATAATATTTTTTTTCTTAAATGTACTTAATGGTTTTGTATGTATTTTAATGGGTGTGGGAAAAGTTTAGTCGTAAGTAAAGTAATATTCCTTATATAATACAAAATGTATTGTTTATTTACTACTTAATAAACACAATTGCAAAACTTCCTACTCTTGATATAGCTTCTAAAGGAAACGCTCGGTTCTGGCCTTAAAATCGATTATGAGTATATATATATATATATATATATATATATATATATATATATATATATATATATATATATATATATATATATATATATATATATATATATATATATATATATATATATATATATATATTTATATATACTTATATATATATATATATATATATATATATATATATATATATATATATATATTTATATATATATATATATATATATATATATATATATATATATATATATATATATATATATATATATATATATATATATATATATATATATATATATATATATATATATATATATATATATACATATATATATTTACATATATATTTACATATATATATATATATATATATATATATATATATATATATATATATATATATATATATATATATATATATATATATATATATATATATATATATATATATATATATATATATATATATATATATATATATATATATATATATATTTATATATTTATATATATATATATATATATATATATATATATATATATATATATATATATATATATATTATATATATATATATATATATATATATATATAAATAATATATATATATATATATATATATATATATATATATATATATTTATTTATTTATATATATATATATATATATATATATATATATATATATATATATATATATTATATATATATATATATATATATATATATATATATATATATATATATATATATATATGTATATATATATATATATATATATATATATATATATATATATATATATATATATATATATATATATATATATATACCCACGCCTATACCAAATGAAAAGAGTACCTCAGAAAGTTATGAAAGACAAAGCAGATAACTTTAATAACTATTTTGCTAACGTTGGCAAAAATACATATGAAAAAACTGAAGAAAACATCAACTCAGTGAATATGAGTAATTGCTTAAATGACAATTCTTCCAATGAAAACACAAGAGAGTACTTCTAGATAAATCCTATCGATTGTGCTACCCTAATTCTTACCATAAAGAGCCTAAGAAACTCTGGCTCTTATGGTTCAGATGGTATACCATTTCAGTTCATCAAAGATCCTCTACCCAAAGCTTTTGATAGAGTTCCTCACAAAAGATTAGTTAAAAAGCTGGAAGCTCATGGTATAGGAGGAGCTGTTCTCAGATGGATCAAACAATGGTTAAAAGACAGAAAACAGAGGGTTTGGATAAATGGAGAGAAATCGGAGTGGGGCTCGGTTACTAGCGGGGTACCACAAGGCTCGGTACTGGGTCCCCTATTATTCATCGTATATCTAAATGATCTGGATTCGGACATCAGTAGTAACCCAAGTAAATTCGCAGACGACACTAAAATAGGTAGAATTATAAATGGAAAAGAAGACATTCATGCTTTACAGGAAGATCTAAATAGATTATCTGAATGGTCGGACAAATGGCAAATGGAATTTAATGTTGAAAAATGTAAAGTAGTTAAAATGGGTACTATAAAAGACAATACTAGTTATAAGCTAAATAACCATGAAATCATGAGTTCTCAGTGTGAAAGGGATTTGGGAGTTCTTGTGAGTAGGAGTCTTAAGCCAAGAGAGCAATGCACAGCAATCAGAAATAAAGCAAACAGAATTTTAGGATTTATCTCAAGAAGTGTTAGCAATAGGACGGAAAAAGTTATTTTGCAGCTCTATCTTGCATTAGTTAGGCCCCATTTAGATTATGCTGTGCAGTTCTGGTCACCCTATTATAGGATGGAAATTGAATCCTTGGAGAGAGTGCAACGAAGAATGACGAAGATGATACACAATATCAGAAATCTACCATATGAGGACAGATTAAAAAAACTTAATCTACATTCTCTAGAGAGGCGAAGAGTTAGGGGGGATATGATTGAAGTGTATAAATGGTTTAAAGGGATTAACAAGGGAGATATTAATAAAGTTTTAAAAATTCATGATCAAACCAGAACTCGTAATAATGGATTTAAGCTTGATAAATTTAGGTTCAGAAGGGAAATTGGTAAAAATTGGTTTGGTAATAGAGTAGCAGATGCATGGAACAAGCTTCCTAGTAGGATAGTAAATGCCAATACCTTAGACACCTTCAAATGTAGATTAGATAGACATATGACAGAGGTAGGGTGGGTATGAATAGGTTAGTGCTTATTAGAAAAATCATAAAAAGAAAAATAGAATAAATAAGTAGAGTAGAATAGAATAGGTTAGACATGCTGAAAATACAGTTCAAAAATGGAGCTGCCTCGTGTGTGCCAGTAGGCATGTTGCAGTGTCCTCTATTCTTATGTTCTTATGTTCTTATATTCTAACTATTATGAACACTTCCATTGTTACTAAAAAGTTTCCTGACTCTTGGAAAATATCACATGTAATACCTCTGCATAAAAAGGGGGACAGAGAAGATGTGACAAACTATCGTCCCATTTCCCTGCTACCCATTTTCTCTAAAATATTAGAAAAAATTGTTGCATGCCAACTTATGTCATATTTAGAATCAAATAGACTACTAACGATTAACCAACATCGTTTCAGACCAAAACTCTCGACGGAAACTGCACTGCTTAAAGTTACGAATAGTATATATAATAATATAGATATGAAAAAAATATCTTTGCTTATATTATTAGAGTTATCAAAAGCCTTCGACAGTGTAAACCATGAAATTCTTTTAAGTAAATGTATTAACTTGAATATTGATCCAAGCTGGTTTAGCGAGTATCTATCTAATCGTAAACAGTCCATACGTCTTAACAACATTATCTCTGTGCCAAAAAATGTATCATTTGGTGTTCCACAGGGATCAGTACTTGGTCCTATCCTCTTCTCCATTTACGTAAATGATCTATATTCTTTCATTTCTGACTGTCTAGTCGTACAATATGCAGATGACACTCAACTACTCCTTAGTGGTGATATTAATAATCTCCCAGAGCTAACTTTAAGAGCAGAAAACACTCTGTCAAAAATTAAAACCTATTTCCAAGAAATTGGGCTGTTAATTAACGAAAGTAAAACACAGTGCATATTTATTTGTTCAAGGTTCCACATAGCACAAATTCCAGAAAACACAACAATTAATTTTTGCGACAATATTATCACACCTAGCAAAACAGTCAAAAACCTAGGAATTCACTTTGATAACCACATGTTGTTTGATTCCCACATAGATAAAGTATGCAAAAAGGTTACAGGAACATTAATGTACTTATCACGTATAAAAGACAATTTTGAGACTACCACTCGCATAACTGTTGTTGAATCTCTAGCCCTAAGTCACATTAATTACTGCACAACTGTTTGGGGAGCTACCACTAAGACTCAGATAAACAGAATACAGAAGCTTATTAATTTTGCAGCTCGAGTTGCCCTGGGAGGAATAAGAAAATATGACCACATCACACCAGCTCTCAATAAACTTGGGTGGCTGCGGGCAGAAAATAAGGTCGCTTATGCTATTTATGTTTTTGTATTCAAAATTTTGGACCATCATTATCCTAGCTGGCTATTTGATTTAAAAACAGTCAGGGATATAAGGGGAACCAACACAAGACAGAGCAGTGAGCTCTCTATTCACAAAACAAACACAGAAGCAGGTTCAAAGATGATCACTATCAAAGGGCCAACACTCTGGAATAATATTCCAGAGCATCTTAAAAATGCATCCTCCTTCACAGCTTTCAAAGGCAAACTATATAGTTTTCTTTTGGACAAACAGTTGCTGCTCATTAAAAACTAATTATTCTCATTGTAAGGAAACAAATATGGAAATGATGCCGACAATAACGATCCTGTATCTAGTGGCATACTTACTACTTTATTATTAACATTATTGTTAACATTTTTATTACAGCATTATTATTTTCTATGAAAGCTACATTTAATTTAACTATATGTCTAACCCTCTTATTTATTAGTTTAATTACATGTCTACTTATAAGTTACTATTAATGTTGAATAACCATTGTACAAAATGGAAATAAATGTCTGTCTGTCTGTCTGTCTACTACTAACTTTTCTAGCTGGTAACATTATTTTAATATTTATTTTCCATAATAGTGAAGTATTTAAAAATGTCAAGCTTTTGAAACAATATTACTTTGGCTAGTAATTCTTTGCTAATCATATGTTTTATATATTTCAAATATCTCATTATATCAAATCATGCGAAAATATTCTTTTTATCTCATGATACGAGCAACAGCATAGCCTCTGGTGATAGAGACTTAAAAGAGCCTTCCTCCCCATGTGGCATCGCGGCGCGCGCGACGGGATGCAAAGGGTGGAGTAGACACAAACGGAGGCAGTTAGTATGCTGCGGAGAGCCGTAGCAGAAAGGTGACGTCTGGTGAGAGTGGCCGAATCGTCGTCCTCCGCTGACTGAACACGCACGCCCTTGACTCGCTCCTCTTAACTTTTTTGCCAAAGTGTTTCGTTATTTAAATAGAAGTTTCCGCTCAGTCGTGAATGATTCTCACCGTAGCACAGTCCACTCGTTCGTAGTTACAGTTCATTGCGCTATGTGGATGTAGAAATTCCAAAAGTTTAGAGAGTTAAACTTAGGTTTTTTAAAGCAAGACAGACGTAGTGATTTGGTAAAACTTGGAGACAGTTTTGTATCGTTAGTTACAAGTGTTAGACAAGTTGTCAAGATGATGTTTGTGATTTCCTTACAGTCATATTTAGCTGTTATCGCCCTTATGCAAGGTAAATATAATGGTTTTATTTTTTTTTTTATTTGTTGGGGTTATTAGGTATTCTGTGCACCTATTGGCGTAATGATGATGATAATATATAATTTTCTTTTTTTGCATAATTTTTATTTTGAATTATTACGCTTTCGAATATATACTGAATTTTCTTTTATAATTTGAAATAAATTTTGCCCTTTATTGTTTCATAATAATAATAATAATAATAATAATAATAATAATAATGATAATAATAATTATTATTATTATTATTATTATTATTATTATTATTATAATTATTATCATTATTTTATCGATGCACCAGTTTTTTTTCTTCTGTACTACCTTGATTGACTTATATATATATTATATATATATATATATATATATATATATATATATATATATATATATATATATATATATATATATATATATATATATATATATATATATATATATATTACAACTGTGTTCTTAAAACAGAATTTAAATTTTTTTTAATATATATATATATATATATATATATATATATATATATATATATATATATATATATATATATATATATATATATATATATATATATATATATGTCATCTGTATTTTTCATAATTGTTTTATATTATATTTTCCATATTTTGTTATTTTTCATATTTATTTATAATTTTGAAATTTGATGATTCTATCATTTTTATGATATTTGTCTCTGTTATTAAGTTGTCATGTGCACGTACACGTTTGTTTATGTGCTGTTCAGTCACGTGATTCAAATATGTGACGAGAATCATTACTTGTGTAGACTAAAATAGATCGTCGGTGGCGAGATATTAAGTAGTTTTTCTGTTTTACTATTAGATTAATACATTAACATAAATTATACATTCTGGTTCAAATATATTTAATATATTACACGTTCATGAATTGTTAGTTGTATGAAAAATAAATATGGGATTTTAGGTATGTTTTTATTTTTGCTCTATTTTTCTGATCACGTGGAGTCTGAGTGTCTGAAAGATTTTTTTTAAGTAAAAAAAAATGGTTTATTTCTGAACTTTTTTTTATTAGGTTTTATCGCGATTATATGCAAGTTCAACGTATTATTGTTGCCTGCTTTTGTTTAATTAATCAGTGTTATTGTTTGTATATTTTGAAGTTTTTGTATTTATTTTTTTTATGTTCGGTTCAAAATATAATGATTTTGTTTTGCCATGGGTTTATGTTACTGAAGTTATTTTATTTTTTATTTTCATTGTTATTAATTGTTCTGTATTTGGTCATTTTTGTCTTTTTCAATAAGTTTTTGATATTGAGATAATAATAATAATAATAATAATAATAATAATAATAATAATAATAATAATAACTATTATTATTATTATCATTATTATTATTATTATTATTATCATCATCAATATTGTTATTATTATTATTATTATTATTATTATTATTTTTATTATTATTATTATTATTATTATTATTATTATTATTATTGTTATTATTATTATTATTATTATTATTATTAAAGAACATTTAAAAGTAACTTTGCTAAAGTTGCAAAACCTCTAGATGACTTGAAGATAATTTTATAACATTTACACTTTCAAGACTATCTTCTTTCATGCTCAGAGGTGTAGCACCTTTGAGATGGAGAGCAGTGGTTCTTGAAAGTACTAAGGATCTATAAATACCTTCAACTATTAATGGGGAATTTTAATGTACCTCTAATTTTGCACGTTATAGGGAGTGTTTTTATTTCTCTACTACTCTACTACTACTACTACTGCACTACTACTACACTCTCTCATTTCACATGTATATAATCTCTTGCTGACTCACAAGACATTAACCCCGTGTTACTATGTTCATATGAAATAGAGAATTTTAATTTGAATTGAATTTGAGCTATTATTATTATTATTATTATTATTATTATTATTATTATTATTATTATTATTATTATTATTATTATCCTATCTTAGAAGTGCTAGAGATATATAAATGCCTTCACCTTGTCTAGGGTTGGGAGTTATTATTATTATTATTATTATTATTATTATTGTTATTATTATTATTATTACTATTATTATTATTATTATTATTATTATTATTATTATTATTATTATTATTAATGTTGTTATTGATATTCGTTGTAGTTGTGGTGATGGGAGTTGGGTGGTGCTGTTAAATAGCTAATGGAACAATCTTCTGATGTCTGATAGATCAATACATCCAGCTTCTGTATATCTGAGACAGTAATTGACAGAGGAATAGACAGTCGGATAGATTTTGTTGCCCAATTCGTTGAGTATGACAAAGAGACCCATTTGTGGGGGGGTGGGGGGTGTCTCTGATTTATTACTTATGCTCACCCCCTTAAGCTTTTTCCTTTGTTTATATCCTAATTTATTTGTTTTCGTTATTTTTCATTGTTTATCTGTTTATTTAATTATTTATTAATTTATCTCTTTTAATCATCTAATTGTTTATTTATTTATATATTTATTATGTATTTCATTTTTTATTTTATTTATTTAAATATTGTATTTGTGTTTTTATTTTTTATTTATGTATTTTACTATTTTTTTCCGTATGGTCTCTTCTTTGAGCAGAGCAGAGCGAAGCAGGGCATAGAGAGAGAGAGAGAGAGAGAGAGAGAGAGAGAGAGAGAGAGAGAGAGAGAGAGAGAGAGAGAGAGAGAGAGAGAGAGAGAGAGAGAGAGAGAGTCTATCCATATTTTCATATTTCTATTCACTAAAAACTTGGTTCATCGTTTGATTAATGACTCCAGTTGATGTACTCCTTTATACCTCTGAGTAAGCAGTAGGTTTTGTATGTAAACATGTTTTCATCTTTCAAGAAATGTACTGATATTCTTGATAAGTTCCGGTTTTACGTCACGGACTCCCTTTTCTACCAAGGGCTAGGATGATTGCCTTCTTGCGAAGGAGTTTTCATCTTTCAAGATATGTACTGATATTCTTGATAAGTTCCGGTTTTACGTCACGGACTCCCTCTTCTACTAAGGGCTAGGACGGTTGCCTTCTTGCGAAGGACTTGTTTTGGCAGATGTAATTGTTACCCAGAGTGCATGCCCTTGCTAACCTCAGCCCGTGACGGGGCACGAACCCTCGACCTGACGCCTCAGAGTCGCGGACGCTACCGCTTGAGCCACGGCGACTACGTACTGATATTCTTGATATATATTATAAAAATATTCAGTTGTAAAAATTATTGAGCTACCTTGCATTCCATCAGCATTTTCTAGCAATATTTTACGTGTGATTTTATTCTGTTAGAAATTGTTAGAAAATGCATACATTTTTCTTCAGTATTTTCACAACATATTTTATCTGCGACTTTATCATATATTTAAAAATTATATTTGGATATAACTGACATTCATGCATTATTTTCACTTGGAATTTTATACGTAGTTTTATAATATATTATGAAAGTATTTTTGCAAAAGACTGTTCGTTCAGTCCATCAATATTTTGATGCAAAATTTCATAAATGATTTTATTCGGTATTATTTTGTTATATCCGATTTTTTTTTATAACCAAATTTTATAGGTTATTTAATTATATCTCACAAGGTTGTTTTTGGTAATGATTATTAATTCCATCGATATTTGCCCTCAGAAAATTTATAGGTGTTTTTAGGGTATTTAGTAGTATATGAATTACTATCCATTCTATCAAATTTGTACTTAAAATCTATTAGGATTCGCTTTTACGTCACGAACTCCCTTTTCTACTAAGGGCTAGGACGGTTTCCTTCTTGCAAAGACTGGTTTTGGCAGATGTAGTTGTTACCCTGAGTGTATGCCCTTACTAACCTCATTCCGTGACGGGGCGCGAGGTTAATAAGGGCATACACTCTGGGTAACGACTACATCTATATGTTGTTTTATTATATCGTGTGAGAGTATCTTTAGATATTTAGATTCATTTCATCAATGTATTCTTGTATAAAGTATGTACATGAAATAATTTTTTTTTCTGTCATGTGAGGTGGATTTTTTTTATTTTTTTATTTTTTTTATTTTTTTAGAAATTAATAATCATCTCATCAAGATTTTCTTGTCGTATTTTATGTGAATTTTTTTATATCATATAAAATTATTTTTGAAAATGACTAATTATTCCATCAGCATTTTCAAATAGCATATGTAAATTTATTTTATATCAAGATTTGATTTTTGAAAATGAATATGCCTTCCCCCAGTAATTCCAAATAATTTATTATATGTGAATTTATTTAACCTCAAGATTTGATTTTTTAAAATGAATATTCATTCCTACTAATGTTTTCTTACAAAATGTTCTATGTGAATTAATTCTGTATAAAGTTATTTTGTGAAAAATATTACTTCTCTCATGAATATTTTAACTTTTAATTTTATTTGTGATTTTCATTATATAACATGAAAGTGTTTGAAAACAACTATTTTAATTCCATCAGTAATTTTGAAGCAGCATTTTAGATATGAATTTATTATAACTCAAGAAATTTTATTTAGGAATCACTATTCAATCCGGCAATATTTTCAATAAGAAATTTGTATGTGACTTATATTGTATCTTTTAATAATATTTTTGGAAACGACTGAAAAGTTGACCTCTGAAAATGATTATCTTCCAAAGCACGAGTTTCGAAGTTTTTCGTAGTTTTTCGTCTTTCATCATGACCTTTGACACAAAAAAACTTAAATGTGTATCAGTTGGGCTTTGTATGAGACTTTTTCACAGTAATTTTACCATTGTTTTTATATTTCCAACAATGCTAAAAATCCTGGAATGAAAGAAATTTTGGGTTGATAGACAAGTGAGCCCTAGATATGATAACCTGGAGACGGGGACTCAGAAATATTATGCCTTTGTTTTATATCTTTATGTACGTTTTTTACTTATACATGAACATATATAGAGAACAATAGAAAAAACTACTGTACGTAAATCTTTCATTTTAATACTTTTTATGTACACACGATAGGCCTATAGAAAATTCCATAGATTATAATTTAGTGAATAATTATTTGTATATTTTCATTAAACATTAGTAACTTTCGATGAAGAATCATGCATAGCCACTGTCAACTTTATAGTGTTAAGTGAGTACACGCATTGCCAGACAAAAACCATTGCTGGAGATAAGCTCTTCCACGAATTTAGGCGTGGTGATAGACAAACACCATCATGCGTCATTTGCTACTTTCCATCACGAGTAATAACGTGTCTTAACATGTTTTATCTCTTAAGCCTAGTTATTATTATTATTATTATTATTATTATTATTATTATTATTATTGTTATTATTATTATTATTATTATTATTATTATTATTATTATTATTATATTATTATTATTATTATTATTATTTCTAAAGCCTTATTATTATTATTATTATTATTATTATTATTATTATTATTATTATTATTATTATTATTATAAGGGCATACACTCAGGGTAACTATTACATCTGCCTAAGCAAGTCCTTCGCAAGAAGGCAACCGTCCTAGCCCTTAGTAAAAAAGGGAATTGGTGACGTAAAACCGAATCTAAACCATTTTATTATTATTATTATTATTATTATTATTATTATTATTATTATTATTATTTAGTAGTAGTAGTAGTAGTAGTAGTAGTAGTAGTAGTAGTAGTAGTTATAGTAGTAGTAGTAGCAGTAATAGTTGCCATTGGCACTATTTGTTGGCACTGTAAGATCGTTATCTAAAAATGTCCTTGTATTGTTTGCTTTTGTGATGGTCATCGCCTTCTCTTCGGCTGTCTCATAAGTTTCCTTGATTTTCAGAGGAAAGTTTTTTATTTGCTGGAGATAAGTTGTATCCCGGACAAAGTTTCCTCTTTGTAGGTATGAGAAAAAGTCTCTTTTTTCCTTTCTTTCTTTGTCTTTTATTTTTTATCACATTTTGTCTTTTTCCTTCCTTACTTTTACTCATATTTCAGTGATTTGTCATTGATTTTTTCCCTTTATTTCGCTTTTATATAATTTTTTTTTATGATTTTATGAAATTTTTATATAGTTTTTGTTTACGTTTTTTGGCTATTGATGTGTTTCAATTGTTTTATTTTCATGTTACGGAGTTTTAGTTTATTATTTATATGAGAGCAGTAGTGACGGATGTCATTTCTCGATTTAAAATCCGAGTTCATTAAATTATAGCTCCACTTTCAATCCAAACTGAGCCAATTGCGTACTCACGTAGGATGCTGAGTGGACATGGGCTACAATAACATACGTACCGATACCCACTCCATATTTACAATAGATTCTGGTGAAAAAAAAATCTAAAAACCACCTTACTAACATTGCCTTTCCTGTTTTATAATTAGTAAAAATATCACCTAATTTTGATGAAAGTTTTTTTTTTAATTGAATTTGTCCAGAAACGAACTTATATTCGTAACCACTACTTGAACTAGTTTGGTTTGGAAATGACTTTAAAACTGCAAAAGCAGCACCGGTTATATTTTTGGTTGTTGTTTTGAGAGAGAGAGAGAGAGAGAGAGAGAGAGAGAGAGAGAGAGAGAGAGAGAGAGAGAGAGAGAGAGAGAGAGAGAGAGAGAGAGAGAGAGAGAGAGAGAGAATGATCAAAGCCTAGGATCGCGAATAAAAAAAAAAAAAAAATATATATATATATATATATATATATATATATATATATATATATATATATATATATATATATATATATATATATATATATATATATATATATATATATAAATTGATAGAGTGAATATGTAAAAAAGAGAGAAAGCATAAATGTCAGAATCTTGAATAAACCATCCACAAAAGAATATTTAATGTAAAGGAATTCAATTATTCAGATGTTTATCTCTCTCTCTCTCTCTCTCTCTCTCTCTCTCTCTCTCTCTCTCTCTCTCTCTCTCTCTCTCCTGTTTTTCAATTCAGTACTCGGATAAGAATATAATATATATATATATATATATATATATATATATATATATATATATATATATATATATATATATATATATTATATATATATATATATATATATATATATATATATATATATATATATATATATATATATATAAGCAAGCGAGCGTGCTAGGAATAGGAATGAGTGGCGAGCGATTGTGACGCGGCTCTGATGGGCATCTGCTGTTACCACGGGGCTGCATCTTACAGAGATAGCCCTGTGGTAGGGGCAGTAGGAGGAGCTGGCAGTTGTGAAGCGACACAGGTTGTGGAAGAGCCGAAAGGATGGGTTGTGGCACTCCAGCAGTGCCATCTGAAC
>JAXCGZ010010548.1:25000-26789 GCA_037179515.1 Halocaridina rubra | reverse complement strand
CCTCACCTCTTCATTACATGGCAACTCTCCTCACACCCGTCCACCACAGACCACTGAGCTAGCAGGTGCGAGAAATCCCTTTGGGCCGCGTCAAATAACATACTTTTATATAAAGAGGATATAACTCCCAATCTCTCATATTGTGAATATGGATTGTACAATTGAAATACTAGGGTAGTATTTTTCTCTTTCTAATTCTCAAGTTGGCACGCCTTGGCATTTATTGCTATATGAAGTGGAAAAAGCTGAATGTATTATTCTGTTATAAACAACACTAAAAAGGGTCTAAAGAAATAGCCGGATTTTGTCGATATGAAATTTTTGCTGCTATACATTTCAAACGATAAAACAGTCAATGTGTATATTATCAATACCTGTAATAAAAAATACAAAACTAGGTTGTATTAGCAATGTAGCCCAATGCTTTTCCTCTCTTCCCACGTTGGGTCACAAATTCGAACACTTAGCTGTGTTTCAGAAGCAATGCAGAGTATTTCACATCAAAAGAGGCATACTCATTTCGCTCTCTGAATCGAAATCCAAATGAAATATTTAATATGTTTGTCTATTTTTGTTCTATTATTTATGTTCACAAATTAAACAATACCGTAGCTAAACTTTTTTTTTTTAAATAACTTTGCTTTTATTACAATTAAAAATCTAAATATCTTTTAAGTACTCTCTCTCTCTCTCTCTCTCTCTCTCTCTCTCTCTCTCTCTCTCTCTCTCTCTCTCTCCCTCTCTCTCCACACGCACACATGCACGGCGCACAAACGCATACACACACACACACACACACACACACACCACACACACACACACACACACCCACAAACACACACACACACACACACACAACTGCAGATAGTTAAAACGGAAAATTCCACATAAGATGCCTAAGGGACTCTCATTTTGCTTCTAAGGGAAATGTGTGAGACTAAGAGTGCTGACTCAACATAAAGGGAACAGGTATAGGGTGGCATTCCGGTTTATATATAAAGGATTTCTCTATGCTAGGTATTTTTACAGTCTTTTTTCTTAAATGTTCTTTATTAATAATAATTCATAATTTATTTTGCAGCTTTTGGAATTTATATGCAAAAACAAAACAAAAAAGCTGCAAAATAAGCATTACAAAATTATCATATTTACAATAGGCATAACATAGGGACAGCAGAATATGAAGAAAAATGTGCAATTTAAAATACATTGAATCTTTATGACACTTTTACGTCTCAGTGTAGAGGCATCATTACTTCCGCCATTCTAAATGAATAATTGTGATCATCAGATAAACCTTTTCTACTTCTTCTTAATCTTCTTTTTCTTAGTCTTTTTCTTCTTTTTCTTAGTCTTTTTCTTTTTCTTTTTCTTCTTTTTCTTAGTCTTTTTCTTTTACTTTTTTTCTTAGTCTTTTTCTTTTTCTTTTCTTCTTTTTCTTAGTCTTTTTCTTTCTTTTAATTTCTACTTTTCCTTTTTTCTTTTTCTTTTTCTTTTATTTAGTTTTCTTTCTTTTTTGCTTTCTTTTTTGTTTTTTCTTTTTCCTTCTTTTCTTTTCTCTTTTAATTTTTCTTCTTTTTTCTTCTTTTTTTTCTTCTTTTTTCTTGTTTTTCATTCTTTTCTTATTTTTTATTTTCTTCATTTCTTCTTTCTTCTTTGTATTTCTTCTTTTTATTTTTCTTTCTCTTTTTCACTCTTTTTCTTGTCTTTATTCCTTTTTCTTCTTTCTTTTTCTTTTGTCTTTTTTCGCCTTCTTCTTTTTCTCATTCTTTTCCTTTTCCTTTTTCTT
>JAXCGZ010010548.1:5000-17500 GCA_037179515.1 Halocaridina rubra | reverse complement strand
ACATCAATTACTGAAATTATTATGAAATATGAGACAAAATTGACATCATTGACGATCAGAATGGGCAGCTGGTATTGTGTGTCATATATAATACTTTTTTATGAGAGAGAGAGAGAGAGAGAGAGAGAGAGAGAGAGAGAGAGAGAGAGAGAGAGAGAGAGAGAGAGAGAGGAGAGAGAGAGGAGAGAGAGAGAGAGAGAGAGAGAGAGAGAGAGAGGAGAGAGAGAGAGAGAGAGAGAGAGGGGGGGGGGGGGCCGATATAATAGTGACACATACCTATAGATTCTCCCAGTATATTTTCAGCTTTTTCATTACAGTGTTTAAGTAGAACATTTATTCCATATTTATAAAAACATGCTTTGAAACAATAATTATCTCATTTAAGTATGCGGTAATCTCTTTGTAATGTTACTTTAAATAATTGAACAGCGCCAACTTAACAGTAATAATAATGATATCACTACTACTACTACTACTACTACTACTACTACTACTACTACTACTACTACTACTACTACTACTACTACTACTGCCTTTCAGAAAAAATGAAGGAACAGGTTACCGATATGAATAGTTATTAGTCAAAGTCCTTTTAAAAGTGAGATTAAGGACTTTTTGAACACGCAGTTACCTTATCTTTTTTTTTTAATATTCTTATCAAACTTTTATCTTTAACTGTGTTTCCTAATTCAGCTTTCAAGAAAGCATTCTCAGAGTCAATAGTTTATATTTTCTACTCTCATTCTTGATATTGTTTCATGGCGGCAAAGCAGAGCAGTCATTAAGGAAAAAAATGAAGATTTGGGTTCACAACAGTATACTGGAGACACTTTTGTTCTATTTTTCTGCATAGACTTCGGCAAGTTTAAATAGAAGATTCTGGCTTGGGGACCCATCCATCTTATGTAGTAAACACTAAAGTCGTGAATGAACATATTTCAATGTTTGTGATTCTCATAATACACTTTTATTTCTTTTTCTGGAGAGTTTGACATGCCTGATAGGAATGACTTGGGTCCAGTGGATCAAATTTTCTATCAGAGAAAGCTTTATGACCTCTTAACGAGAATCAACTGAGTCGTACCTCATTCGGCTTGTTTGCTGTCTTGTGAGGAATAGGTTCAACTGTTACTCCTTTGTCAACCTCTTACAATACCTCTTTTTCTTTTATGATCGTGACACCAATACTGGCAAAAAAAAAAAAAAGATCTACCTCATCGAGCCTGGGCGCGAAAAAACATAGAGAGAACAGAGATGGGGAGTGTATTGTGACTTGTCAGATGTGAAGGGATAATAAGACATGTGTAACGAATATCCAAGAATATTCGCTGTTGATGTAGGCATAGAAAGAGAACCGTAACTGAAGGAAGACTTAATATCGAACTGTCCTGGACAGTTTTAATTAAGTCCAAAAGACTCTCCAGCTGTAGTCAGCAGATATCCAGGACTTCATTACGTCTTATACACACGGATCCTTCACTAAAACATAACATGACGTGTTTGTCAAAACTTTTCATTATTTAGATCGAAGCCATTTACCTTGACTGAACTAGATGTAAACCACTTACAGGCTAAAGTCTTCAAAGCCAATTGAGTCTTCTATTTCTATTAGATGATATATGTAGTAACGGTCTAAGACATGGTTTTCTTTCGCATTCTGCGTTGTCTTACGGTTATGTATATCATAATCAAGTTTTGTGCAATAAATTGATCTATCCAAATTCTCTCTCTCTCTCTCTCTCTCTCTCTCTCTCTCTCTCTCTCCTCTCTCTCTCTCTCTCTCTCTCTCTCTCTCTCTCTCTCTCTCTCTCTCTCTCTCTCTCTAGGTAGCAGTGGTGTTTCACAGAGGTCTCTTCTTTCACCTTATCTTTTCCTTCTCTTCATCAACGATCTTCCCCAATCCCCATCCTCCTCTCTTCTCCATGCTTTGTCGATGATTTTATCTTTCATTTTTCTTCTACTTTCTCTCAACCGTCATCTGCTACTCGTAATCGGACTCGCATTACTCTTTCTTCAACTCTCAAAATTGATTTACGGAGAGTATCTGAGTGGGGCACCCAAAAACAGTTCAATATAATGCCTCCAAAACACAGTTTCTGGCTATCTCTTAACTTCTCCTTCTGATAGCTCTATTTTCTTCGAAAATAACGAAATTTACCCTCTAATTATTCTTGGAGGAGTCACATAATATATATTTATAAATCAGCATAATTTCTTTTTTCATCATTATTTTCCTCTGTACAGTTATATAAAATCTATATAGGTCTTATCCATCCCTGCTTAGAATACTGCTCACACATCTGAGGTGCTTCTTTTTATACTTATCTCCTTGATAGGGTTGAATCTGAGGCAGTCAGATGTATCAATGACCCTTCTCTTGCTTCTAGAATTGTCTTTCCCTTACCCTGGATGTATCATCCCTTTCTCTTTTCTATCGATTCGACTTCCATCGTTGCTCTGATGAGATGGCATACCTCCCATACTGCCGAGGTTGTGTTACACTCGCCAAGCGACCTCGTCTCACAGGTACTGTGTGGAAATTTGTAGCTCACGAATTGGTCGGTGTAGCGACTGCTTTTCCTCATCCACCTCCAGGTTTTGAGCTCTCTCCCCCTTCTGTCTTTCCTAATTCTTATGACCTATCTTCCATTTAAAATCGGAACTATCGTCAGCTCATGGCTTAATCCTTCCATATCTCTAGGTCTTCATTACTTTGACTATTCTTTCAGCACATCCTTTTCCTATGGTGTATTATTTTCATATATCTGCCTTGTACTTAACCGTCTGCATTTTTCTTCGTCTAAAGAAAATAATAATAATAATAATAGTAATCTAGCCTGTTTCTGTGTCAAACTCATATGAAAACAATAATCACACTGGGTACATGGTTTAATAAATTGCAGACATACTACTTCGTCAATTAGAAAGAATTAGTCTTTTAGAAGTATAATTAGTATTACTTTGCTGCATTAATTTGAATTTCGCATAAAGTAGTTGTTCTTAAATTATAAGAAGATGGATTTGCAAATTACACATATTAATTCTGTCTCATCTATCAAGTAAAATTTTTTTCTCTGAGAATCATATTTTCTGTGCTCAAACCAAAGGCAGATAACTATACAAAGAACGCATATTTTTGATAAAGTCAACTTTTTATTTCCATTGGATATCATATACACCGTCAGTGGCCATGTCATATCTGGAGTCACAAAACTTGTTTTTCATGTTAATATTACCATCATTCTGTTATCAATAAGAGATCCCTTTTTCACATGTCGATAAAGTATATTTCAAGATATCTTTGTATCTGGTTTCTAATATGCATTTTCTTCTTTAATGTCCTTAGATATGCAAGGGGTTGAAGGCTGGTTATTTCCCAGGTACAATAGGTGCATAATAATCTAAGCTTGCCTGAAAGATATATGTTAGGATTTCGACTTGCAATACCTGTCTTGAATATTACGATGGATAGGATTATTGTCAATGAATTATGAAATTTATTGGACGAGTATTCTTTTAAGCATAGGAATGATATATAAACAAAAGTTCTTTTGGGGGAGGGTGGACTTAAATATAGTTTTATTATAATGAATGCATGGTTTACAAATGGTTGAAAATTACATTTAAAAAAACAATTGCTTTAGCTTTCTTTCTCATTAGAGGTCTATTAGAGTTGCAAAATAAAAGGTTTTCATTGTTGTTTTATTAAATATCTGTCTTAATTTAACGGTACTAATAAACTTCTCCAGTTTGTTAAATACTGAAAGTCAAGTACATTTACTGAATTTTGGGACACATATTTATGCTTATATATGTAGAGATATTACGAACAAACTGAAAGAAAAGATGGTAATTTCTTATACTGCACAGTAATCGGACTATATTCGGGTAACTTTGTTATTTTTTCCTTGTTCTGAAATTTTCTATGATCTGAAATAATCCCTGACATATGTAAATTCGCAAACCCATTCGTCTGATCACGACGAGATACTCCAAAGTCAGGAATATTTCAAACCTTAATGTAACAGCCGGAAGAAGCTAAGTTTAACAAACACAAAGAACGTCCGTTATTATGCTTGATACCTCTCTATACCTTCATTCAGATACTGGAAGAGCTGGGCATATGTATGAAGTAGGACAATGTATATTTTTGTTTCCCGTACATATTTAGCATCACTGCAATTTGCATTCACAGTCACATATTGATAGTGTCACTTTCTCGCTATCTTCTTGTCAGCACAGGGAAATGATACAAGTAAATTCTAGCGTTTGCCCAGAGTTACCGATGTTGTTACTATACATTAAATAGATGCTATTGTCTCGGAATGGTTTCCAGAGTTGCCAATAATTCCAAAGATATATGTGGCTGGGTTGCAAGACCAATGTTATGAGTAGCTTTTTTTCCAAGAGATTATTATTTTTAGATTTTCCACCAAAGGATGAGTGGAATTTGTCATGGAGGACCCGTAGGCGGTCGCCAGCAGGCACAGGCCCCAACCTCCCACAGTGGTGCCCAGCCACAGCAGTAACCTCCCCAATAAACAGCTTAATCTCTCTTGCCTGGACGAGGCACGATCCCTCGACCTCGCGAATGCAAGGCCAGCGCGTTACTTTCAAGAGATCTCTTTCCTTTTTGGTTATCGATGAAAAGTCATAACTGTGACTCCTTCTGTAGTTTTGCTAAGTATGCACATCTCTAAAACCTTTCTGCTGTATTATTTTGGCAGTTGTTCGCAACGAGTAGTAGACAGCAAAAGGAACTGTAGTTTTTTTTAACAATTGATTGTGTCTGTAAAGCGTTTTTTCGTTCTTTAAGTACTGTTATTGCAAAGGCTTTTCAACCTTGTGTGTGAGAGTACTCTATTACGAATTGATTTGTGGGACATACCTTGTATATCCTAGGTCATTACAAATATTATTCTCATATTTATTGAAGGATATTCCGATATGAATACTTAAACTGTTTTCATTATTATGCAATGAAGAATATAGGGGATAAGAACTCCAGAGAGTTCTTGGTTTTTGGTATTGCTACTTTGGTAGCGGATATCTAGTAGAGGAGACTGCTGTTACTGTAATTGCATTGTTGTTGTGCAATACATTATAGGACTGAACATTTGTCATTGACTATCAGTTCAACTTGTTGTATGTCATCTTCAGCAGAATATTCCTAAATTTTTATTTTCATTATCTCATCCATATTTAGCAAACTTAAAGGGATTATGCATATAGATAATAGCCTAGTGGGTAAAATAGAAAGAATTTTGATTTCTTAAACAGAGTCGTTGTTAAAAACAGACGTGAATAAATATTTCCATATGGCCTCAGCTATAGTTTAACCTGGTGGTATCTCTATTAAGATAGCAATGCTTCAAACTATTACATTTTGTATATAAGATCAGTGGTCTCTATATGCTGAGATTATGGAGATTCTTGATTCAAGGTAGTATGATTTATTGTTATAATTGCCTATTAAACACACTTTTCATAATACTAAGGTAAGAGTTCCATACATTAGATATAAATGACTGGCTCATTTTAAATAGTAATAATTTTCAAATGTGCCTAAATGGTTTTGACATCTATTTATGATATGACTATTAAGGAAAATATCAAGAGCATAACAAAATTGTGATAGCTTGTGGTAAGACAGGTGTTTGAAAAGTATAAAAAGAAAGGAAGGAACTTTTGTACTTTAATAGATGGGTGAAAGTGCATGACAAAAAAATAATGGGGCTGAATTGCTATTATATGAGAAAAGAAGAAACTTTTTGAATATGGTAAAAAAAGTTTGTACATTAACTGTGGAGTTTGTGTGAGGGTCAGGATGTTGAGATTGATTGATCTGAGGTTAGTGTGGGGTTACGTAAAGTTTGTGTAATGTCGCCGTGGTTGTTCTATGTATACATGAATGGAGTGGTAAGAGAAAGTATGTAAAGAGTGCTAGACAGAAGACTTGAGTTTGATGGTGAGAATGGAAGGTAATAGAATATGAATCAATTGTTATCTGGAGATAATAGGGTACTTGTAGCTGGCTAATTCTGGGGAATAATTGAAACATTGAGTGATTGACCTTATAAGGGTGTGTGAGAGATGGAAGTTGGTAATAGTAATATCATGGGTTGTATTAGGAGGATTGGTGTTGGAATGATGTGTGTAAGAGTGAATGGTGAAAATCATGAAAAAGTTTAGTTTTAAGTATCTGGACGAGTGGATGCAGAGGTGAACTATGGAGTGAAGGAACTAGTAAATATCACAGTGGTTTGAAAAGTGTGAAGAGAAATGAGTACTTAGGGATGAATACAAAGAGAAGGTTATGCAAAGGAATGATTACATCTACGGCTTTATATGGAGCAGAGACTTGAAATGCGAAAGAAAATGAAAAGAACAGACTGAATGTAAAGGAGACGACGTGTTTCAAACGTAAGACTAATATTTCAAAAATATATTGAGTGACAAAACAACGAGGCTGTGAACCAGCAAACAGCTAGCAAAGAAACGGAGGTGAGCAATAATAAGTGAAGTAAGACCAACAGGGAGATACAAAATGAGTTTAATTAGTAGAGTGCAGAGGATTGGGTTCTCGTGGCATGTCAGTGGAACAGGGAAGAGAGAGTGCAAAAGATAAAGATGAGTGGAGATATATTGTGAATATATGAAGCAGACAAAAGTCGATTCCAGCACCTGCTCGGTGATGTAAACTGAGATGGGTGGGTGTGGGACGGTGGTTCCATTAATGGGAGAATATGGGTAAATTAACTATGACTGTCATACCCTCCGCTGAAAATTCTTGCCCACTTACCCGTAGGTGACCGTAGTAGTGTGCTTGGGTGGAGGAGGCCTCGTGGCAATTTTTTGTTTTTTTACCCAAGTAGCTAAGAGTAGTGATTTGGAAGGAATAGCCCAAAATAAAAGATGGTAAGTTTTGACTAGGTGTTTCCCCTTATATGGGGAAATTTAACCATTGCATTTGCATGTAAGTAGCTGATGAATATTAACTGGATGCATAGCTAAAAGTTTCCACGTAATTATCTTTTTTTATCACTTTGCAAATAGCAGTAACTATAAAACATTGCTTTGGTATTAATTATATTTTATCTAAAGGAATATATTCATGTAAAGAATATTTAGTAGAGAACATGGCTCTAGTATAAAGAATCAAACGACTAAAGAATGCATATATATTTTTTTTTAAACATGCGGAGTGTTAAATATTTATGCTTAAATATTTGAGCTTGTTGAAGGTTATGTAAAGTCATGGTCAAAATTATTATATTTACGTCTATACATTATACTTAAGCAACAAAAAATATACCTGAAAACGACTATGATTACATCAACACATAGTTGAGCAACCAAAATATCACTGAAAACAATTTCTCTTAATATTTTCAGTTTTAGTACTTTATCCTTCTTGTCTTTAATTCCGAAATGATCATTACAAGTAAAGCAAAAGTCTATTTACTTGAAAAAAAATTTCCTCTTACAAACTTTTGAAATACCTGTGGTTTAATTATGCATATTTTGTCACTGAAAGGTGTGGGTTAGGAGCCTTATTCTTGTAAGCCAATACAACTAATCTTGTAGTCTAAAGGGGGGTTTACACGGTCAAACGGTTCGTCGAACGCGGTTCGACAGACAAGTGTTTGAAGTGATGTTCGAACGTGTGAACGGGGTATTTGATTGTCGAATACGTTTGTCGAACGTGTTCGACAACCCAAATTCCCCGTTCACAAGTTCGAACATCACTTCAAACACTTGTCTGTCGAACCGCGTTCGACGAACCGTTTGGCCGTGTAAACTCCCCTTAAGCCATTAATACCTTACTGGTGATAAAACTGCTCCGGTTTTACGTCACAAACTCCCTTTTCTACCAAGGGCTAGGACGGTTGCCTTCTTGAGAAGGACTTGTTTTTGCAGATGTAATCATTACCCTGAGTGCATGCCCTTGCTAACCTCAGACCGTGACGGGGCGCGAGCCCTCGACTCGACGCCTCAAAGTCGCGGGTGCTACCGCTTGATCCACGGTGACTTAACTTTGTTAAAGTTAAACATTATATAGGTCACTGAAGTTTGAGATTATTCGTGTCTCTCAGAATCTTCAAAAACAACTAATATTTATCACTATTCTTTGCGGGGAAGGTATGTTCTCCCACATCCTAGTTCTACAGGTTGTCCACAAAGTCTGGGTACACAGGAAATTTCACTATGCAGACCTATTCAATCGAGTTCACCTGAATTTTGTAAAGCGAATCAAATTATGCACTGAAAAGTATGGAAATCATATTGAAAATAGTGTTTATTAAAATTAGATTTAAATAAAAGTTTTTTGTTTTAAAAGTATGTTTTAATCTCCTGTGTACCCAGATGAAGTCTGGGTACACAGGAGATTAACACATACTTTTAAAACAAAACAATTTTATTTAAATCTAATGTTAATAAATAATATTTTCAATATGATTTCCATCATTTTCAATGCATAATTTGATGCACTTTACAAAATTCAGGTGAACTCGATTGATTAGGTCTGCATAGTGAAATTTCCTATGTACCCAGACTTTGTGGATACCATGTAGATTTGTACTTTTTCAACCATGCATACAAGTAGAGTTTCTAATTTTTAAGACTTGCTTTATTCGATATTCATGGCATTCAAGGTAAGATCTTGAGGTCATTGCTCTTTAAACCACGATTTTATAAGAGTCATTAGCATATAACCTGAAAAACAGATTAGCCAAAGCTAAGTTCCCTTTTTGTCCTGAATTAAGTCAACTCCTAATTGGACCTCGTTTGCATTCTATTAAAAGGGGTAAGAAAATAGCTCAGAGGAAAACGAAAAAAGAATGGAAAGGGTAATTCTAGGTAAAATTATTCTAGAAAGGACCCCATCTCACCTTTTTCTTTTTTTTACTTTGTTGACAGTGAAGTTGTATGACGTAATGACCTTATTTGCTTTTTTATTTATCTTTTGTTGTTGTTGCTCCAGTTTTACGTCACAGACTCCCTATTCAACCAAGGGCTAGGACGGTTGCCTTCTTGCAAAGGACTTGTTTTGGCAGATGTAATCTTTACCCTGAGTGCATACCCTTATTAACCTCAGACCGTGACGGGGCGCGAACCCTCGACCTGACGCCTCAGAGTCGCAGACGCTACCGCTTGAGCCACGGTGACTTTTGTTACCTTAAATTGAATACTTTCTTAAAAAAAAAGACAGTCGTCATTCGTAAATATCTTTACTTATAAATAAAAACTTCCAACTCATAGAAATCACAGTTGAAAATGGTCATGGCTTATTACTTATTTTTTTTACAAATAAATCTGCCCTCATCGGGCCTGGGCACAGAGAAAACATAGAGAGAAACAGAGATGGGGAGACTTGTCAGATGTGAAGGGATAATAAGACATGTGCAACGAATATCCAAGAATATTCGGTGTTGATGTAGGCATAGAAAGAGAACCGTAACTGAAGGAAGACTTAACAACGAACTGTCCTGAACAGCCCTATTTAAGTCCACAAGACCCTTGAAACATTGTATAGTGTTGGAAGCTTTTCTGATTGCCAGTAATGCATTGCAGTGGGTGAGAATTTATATGACTGGATATTAATTATAATTTTCTCAGATTATTCTGATTTTATTTTATTATCGAGGCTTGTCTTGCAGTATTGTTGCATGATGTGGTAGTTGATGTGCTTTTAATTAATAATTTATTCCTTTTCTGTTTCATCTCCTGCTATTCACTCTTATCTGTTAACTCTCTCTCTCTCTCTCTCTCTCTCTCTCTCTCTCTCTCTCTCTCCTCTCTCTCTCTCCTCTCCTCTCTCTCTCTCTCTCTCTCTCTCTCTCTCTCTCTTGTAAAGTTGACCTTTTGATGTTATGATTTCTCTCTCTCTCTCTCTCTCTCTCTCTCTCTCTCTCTCTCTCTCTCTCTCTCTCTCTCTCTCTCTCTCTCTCTCTCTCTCTCTCCTCTCTCTCTCTCTCTCTCTCTCTCTCTCTCTCTCTCTATACAATGTAATCTTTTAAAAAGGTGCAACACAAAATGTCTCTTTTAAAGGAGGGAATTGTCTGGGTAATATTCACAAAACAAATCTTATCAAAAGTTTTTTTGAAGCTTTCTCTTAAAAGAGAATATTGTCTGGATAATATTCACAAAAAATTTTTATCGAAAGTTTTTTATAATTTTTATGCAAAATATATCACCGAATATGTAATAAAATGGAGGAGAAGAGAAAGGGAGTTGTTATCATCAATATAATTTAAAGTCTTGATAATTTTAAATTCGCTTATTTATTTTCATTTACAAAATTCTTTTCTATATTCAACTTAATTTTTTTTTAAATTATGTATTAAATAATGGTGAAGATGTTAGTATATAAGAATTTTTGTTATAACAATTCACTGGAATCCACTTGTGATGTGTAATGATATGTGCAAGTCAATTAATTAGGACTACTCCAGTTTTAAGCGATTCATTATCCCGGAAGCTCATATATATATTTATATATATATATATATATATATATATATATATATATATATATATATATATATATATATATATATATATATATATATATATATATATATATATATATATATATACACACACACACACACACACATATATATATATATATATATATATATATATATATATATATATATATATATATATATATATATATATATATATATATATATATATATATATATATATATATATATATATATATATATATATATATATATATATATATATATATATATATATATATATACATACATATATGCATATAATTTCTACTTAATATATATCAAGAATATCTAAATTCATCTCCAAGAATACAATTCATTCATAAATTTCTCCATATGTATTATATCACCCTGAAAGACTGCTGCCACGACTTTCAGTCAGCTGTTTTTCTTACATGTGTCACGCATCTTTACTTCAATATCTACTTAAGAGTTTTTAAGTACCATTTATTTGCAATTAGTAATTTGCAATTAGGGAAATGAGCAGATATAATTCTGAGTTTCTATTCACGGTCATGTATGCCTTGCTATTTTCACTTTGTTACACACATTCTGTTTTTCTTTGAAAAAGTTGCTCTGCTTTTCCCTCTCACCCCTAATACTTGATTTTTTATATGAATATTTTGTTAAGGTATATCATGCCTATGCTTTGAAAAAGTTGCTCTGCCTTTACCTCTCCCCCACTAATACTTGATTTTCTATATGTATATTTTGTCAAGGCATATCATGCTTATGCTTTGGAAATGTTGCTCTGCTTGTCCCTCTCACCCCTAATACTTGATTTTTTATATGAATAGTTTGTTAAGGTATATCAAGCCGATATTTGTTCATATGGAACTTTCAAGATAAAGACTGCTTTATTTAGAAAGTAAACAATATTAAATATAATATAAAGATGGATAATAAAGGTAATAAAGAGGTAGATTAGCATAGATTTTCGGTCATAAAACATCAAAGGATAAAAATGTAAATATTCTTGACTCACTGAATGTGAGGGAAAGATGTAGAAAAACAAAGAGGATAGAGCAAATGAGAGAATGTGAGGGTTAATGGATTAAAAAAAAAATTGTAGATGACATATCCATGCTAAGAGAGATCTTTTGAAAGTGGAAAGATAAACCAATGATAAGTGGTATTGTCTCTCAAGTTACAATCCTAATGATCGCTTATACTGGAGTTTTTGCAATTAGGAAGAAAAGATGAAATGCCAACATCAGGACAATTGTAACTAAGAATAGTATAATAAGCTTTTATGAATAATTAACGTTTTGATCAAATGCATACTTGCTTGGGGCACTTGAAAGATACTATTGGCACTGATGGCAGTTGAAAGATACTATTGGCACTGATGGCACTTGAAAGACACTATTTGCCCTGATGGCACTTGAAAGACACTCTTTGCCCTGATGGCACTTGAAAGACACTATTTGCCCTGATGGCATTCAAATGATGCCATTTGTCCCGATGACATTTAAATGAAAAGCGTAAAACGTAGAAACCTTTCTAAGGAGAATAGAACGCTATTCAAATCGGACAGTTCTTTACATAATAATAGAAAGCAAGGGATTACTAGCGAAATATAAAGTTCTCTCTCTCATCCCCGTTTTTAAGAGTGGAGATACTAATAATATTGAAAATTATAGGCCAATCTCTCTTCTCAGCATTCTGTCTAAAATACTTGAGAAGGTAGTTGCCACCCAGTTAATAAATTTCCTTGAATCAAATTGTCTATTATGTGAAGAACAACACGGTTTTCGGCCTAAACTTTCGACCGAGACGGCCCTACTTAAAATTACTGATAAAATTTATAGTAATATTGAAAATAAGAAAATATCACTTTTATTATTGTTAGATTTGTCTAAAGCATTTGACAGTGTACACCATCAAATTCTAATGAGAAAACTTTCCAAAGTTCATGTTGACTCATTTTGGTTCGAAAATTATCTGAAAGATCGAATTCAATCAGTT
>JAXCGZ010010547.1:0-25000 GCA_037179515.1 Halocaridina rubra | reverse complement strand
AAAATTATGGTGGAGAATAATAATAATAATAATAATAATAAACTTTATTTCCATTACAATACAATGGGTATTCGTCAGCCGGGACAAGCCCCAACCCCCCACTGTGGTGCCGTGCCACAGCAGTTCCTGCCAGTAAACAGCTTAAACTCTCGGTCTTGGACGGGGACCGATCTTTCGACCTCGTGAATGCGAAGCCAGCGCGTTACCACTGTACTAGCCAGCTTTGGATGAGAATGGAAGTGGGAAGACGGAGGTAGGTAGATTATATGCAGGTAATTTACGCAAAATCATACCTTGATAGTGAGAGATATAGAGAAAAGTCATGAAGGAATGAGAAATGGATGTAACAACTTTAAATAGAAGAAAGATATAAAGAGAAGAAAGGTTATGGAAGAGAATAGAAGAATGAGGTTTGTGGAAAAGAATGGAAGAAGAAAGGATACTATGAGGAAGAAGAATAGTGGAAGAATATGCAAACCAGAAGATTAAAGGAAAAGAACCTAACAATGATAAGGGAAAAAGTGCATAAGAAAGAGAGAGAGAGAGAGAGAGAGAGAGAGAGAGAGAGAGAGAGAGAGAGAGAGAGAGAGAGAGAGAGAGACAGAGAGAGAGAGAGAGAGAGAGAGAGAGAGAGAGAGAGAGAGAGAGAGAGAGAGAGAGAGAGAGAGAGAGAGAGAGAGAGAAGAAGTGAAGATTATGCACGAGAGAAGGATGGAATAGGATAATATGTAACAGTAAAGGGGGATAAAAGAATTCCGATGAAAAGGAAGAGAAATGATATATCCGTCCACTTTCCTTCCCATCTGAACAGAAAAGGCGATGAAGGAGAAAGTGGGCGAGAGGTTAAGGAAGAAGGGAAGACAAATGGGTAAGAAAGCTGGTGGAGAGGGATAGAGGGACTAAGGGAGGGAGGGATGAAGGGAGTAAGGAAGGGAGGGAGTATGGGAAAAGGGAGTAGGGAAGGGAAGGAGAGAAGGGAAAAAGGGAGAGAGGAAGTGAAGAAGGAAGGGAGTAAGGGAGTGAAAACAGTAGAGGAGGGAGGGGGTTATGACGAGAACGAGTAAAGGAGTGAGGATGGGCGGAAGTAAGGAAGAGAGGGAGTGTGGGGGTAAAGTCGGGATGGAGTGGAGGAGCTAGGAAGAAGAGTGAGAGTAAGGAGGGAGAGATTAAGGAAGGGGGTAAGTGAAAAAAGGAAGGTAGGAAGAAGCAAGAGGTGTAAAGGAGGAAGTAAAGAAGGAAGGAGAAAAGGATTGAGGATGGGAGGGTAGGGAGTAAGGAAGGGAGGGAGTGAGGGAGTAATAGGGGAAAGGGTGAGGTAGGTAGGGAGGGAGGGAGGGAGAGAAGGAGTATGGAAGGTATGTAATAAGGTCAGTAGGAAGTGAGGGAGTTAGGAAGTGAAGGCGGAGGGTCTAAGAAAGGGAATGAGTAAAGGAAAGAGGAGGTGAGGGAGAAAAGTAAGGAGGGAGTAAGGAAATAAATGAGGGAGGAAGTGACGAAGGGAGGGAGTACAAATGAGAGGGAGGGAGTGAGGAAAGGAAGGAGGGGATATGGAAGCGAGGGAGGCAGTGAAGTATAGGGGGAGGGAGTAAATAAGGGAGTGAGGAAGGGAGAAATTAAGGAAAAGAGGAAGTAAGGAAGGGAGAGAGTAAGGAAGGGAGGGAGTAAGGAAGGGAGAGCTTAAAGAAGGAAGAGAGTAATGGAGGGAGTAAGGAAGGGAGAGAGTAAGGAAAGGAGGGAGTAAGGGAGGGAGAGAGTATGGAGGGAGAAAGAAAGGGAGTGTTTGTGTCAGTGTTGAAAATTATATTCACTTATTCGCTTTAAGATTTCCATTACGATCAGAAGGACATAAAAATAGCCCCCCTCCTCTTATTCAGTTTTGGGGGAGGGTGGAGGAAGGGGGGATATTAAGGGAGAAGCATATTTCAGATGATATCTTTCCTTTTCTCTTCTTATTCTTTTCATGGGACCACAACACTAAAAATGGCAAATCAATGTTCTCTCTCTCTCTCTCTCTCTCTCTCTCTCTCTCTCTCTCTCTCTCTCTCTCTCTCTCAATCTCCCCTTCACCCTATCATTTGTTCTTAAATTTCTTCAATAGTGCCATAAAAATGCAGATTTGAGAGACTAACGGGAAACCAACCGCTCTTTTGCCTGGCACAGTGCCAACTGAAAATGCTGATTCCGTCACCCTTTATCAAAAAACTATTGGCAACATCGCTACTGGTGTCAAGACTTCAGGCTCCTAGCTCTAAGCTTTCAGGGTAGCTCCCGTAATCTACAGTGGATTTCATATAACCATTGCTATTTAACCTTACCTAACCTAACCTAACTTAATCAGACCTTTTAAAAAACTAAAAGTAAACAGATTTTATACTGTCCCTTAATCACATATGCTCGCGCGCGCGTGTGTTTGTGCGCGCGTGTGTGTGTGTGTGTGTGTGTGTGTGTGTTTGTGTGTGTGTGTGTTTGTGTGTGTGTGTGTGTGTGTGTGTGTATGTGTGTATTTTCCTAAGAAGAACAGAGAGACAGAGTTAGAGGAAAATTACGCTGAGGTAATAGATAATACGAAGGAATGGTTGGTGAGAGAGAGAGAGAGAGAGAGAGAGAGAGAGAGAGAGAGAGAGAGAGAGAGAGAGAGAGAGAGAGAGAGAGAGGAAGTGCTAAATAGCCCTCCATCACTTCAGGGGTTGATCTGCTGGTGTGCACATCTACCCTCTTGTCACATACTGACAGCTGTTGCTTAGCATTTTGACGTGTACCTCCGGCATTTACCTATAATAAAGAATCAACAACAAAATCAACAGCAACAACAACAGTAATAATAATAATAATAATAATAATTATTATTATTATTATTATAATAATAATAATAATAATAATAATAATAATAATAATAATAATATAATAATAATAATAATAATAATATAATATTAATTATTATTATAACAATAATAACAATCATCATTATCATCATCATATACCCATTAAATGTTGATGTATTTATCCTCTGTTAATATCTATGTATATTATTATTATTATTATTATTATTATTATTATTATTATTATTATTATTATTATTATTATTATTATTATTATTTTATTATTAAGTACATTAAATAAAATATAAAAATAATTAAATAATTGAGGCTTCATTCACAAATAAAAAAAAAAATAAAATCACAAAAAAAAAGCAGATAACAGTTAATTGCAAATCATTTCATTTACCACTCCCCTTCGTTAACATTCCTTGCCCTTCCTCACTCATTCCCTCTCTTACTCCCTTTCCCTTCCTCACTCATTCCCTTCCCCTTTATCACTCCCTATTCCTTCCGACTCTCTGTTCCTTCCTTACTAACTCCTTCCTCCTCACTCACCCCATTTCCTTTTCTTACTCCTTTCCCCTTCCTCATTCACTCCCTTCTACCTCACTCACCCCTTCCCCCCTTTTTTTTATTTATTCAGATAACTGTACATGGGGACGTGCACATGGGCACTCCCAGTGATATTGCAGTTGTTAAGCATTACAATCTATTTGGTTATGTATAAATCAAATATCAATAGAATTTGCAATTAATTTTAAATATCATACCAAGTAATTAAGAATAAAATATAGTGTAATAATTGACTGATGGCAGAAGAGCACTTTGCGATTATTAATTAAGAGTAATATATTATGGTTTACATGTATTAATAGCAGAAGAGCACTCTGCGATTATTGATTAAGAGTAATATTTGTAACAATATTTTTCAATAGCCCTTGTTGAGTGCTATCATTTAAGTTAAATTTCCACATTTCCACAGTACCACTGCAGATAATTTGAAGCAGATATAGAATAACATTTTCAGGTTAGAGTAATTCCTTTCTTACTACCCCATCAATCCTCACTCACTCCTTTTCCCATTCTCACTGTTGCTTCTTCCACACCCACCCTTTCCCCTTCCTCATTCACTCTCTCTTCCATTCTATAATCCCTTCTTTCTCAATCGCTCCCTTTTCCTCAGTCTTCTTTTCCTCTTCTTCATTCACTATTTCCGTTTCCCTTCCAAAGGCACCACTACCTCTGCATCACTCCCCACCTACCCTTCCTCACTCATCCCCAGTTCTTGCTCACTCACTATTCCCTTTCCTCACTCACACCTTTATTCTTCACTCCATCCTTCTCCTCCTCACTCCTTCCTTTTCCTCACCCATCACTTCCCCTTCCACTTCCTCAGTCACACACATGGTCCCCTTCCTCACACACTACTTTATCTAAATCACTCACCAATCCCTTTCCTCACTCACACCTTTTCTCCCTCCCTCACTCATATCTTTTTCTCTTCCTAACTCAAACCCTCTTCCCTTTGTCAGTCACACTCTTATCCCTTCCTCCCCCCTTTCTCAATCAATTTTCCCCTTCCCCACTCACACCTTCTCCCCTTCCTCTCTCACCACTTTCCCCCTTTCCTCAAAAATCACCTCATTCACTGTTCATCACCTCCCCTAACTCTCACAACCTATCCCCTTCCCTTCTCATTAACTTCCATTGTTTACTCACTCACTATTACCCCCATACTCCTTCCTCACTCACTCACTCACCTCTTTCACAGCTTTCAAAGGCAAACTATATAGTTTTCTTTTGGACAAATAGTTGCTGCTCATTAAGAACTAATTATTCTCATTGTAAGGAAACAAATATGGAAATGATGCCGATAATAACGATCCTGTATCTAGCGGCATACTTACTACTTTATTATTAACATTATTGTAACATTTTTATTACAGCATTATTATTTTCTATGAAAGCTACATTTAATTTAACTATATGTCTAACCCTCTTATTTGTTAGTTTAATTACATGTCTACTTATAAGTTACTATTAATGTTGAATAACCATTGTACAAAATGGAAATAAATGTTTTTGTTTGTTTGTTTGTTCGCTCAAGACTACCTCCATTCTCCTTCCTCATTCACCACTACCTTCTTTCTCCTTCCGCAATCACCACTACACCCCTTTACCCTTCCTCACTCACTGCTATCCCCTATCTCGCTCCTAACTCACCGCTATCCCCCTTTCACCTTTCTCATTCACCAATACCCCCTTTCTGATTCCTTGTTCATCATTACCCCCCTTCTGCTTCCTCATTCACCATTACCTCGCTTTCTTCTTCCTCACTCACCACTACCTCCCTCTCTGAATCCTCACTCGCTAATACCTCCTTTCTGCTTCTTCATTCATCATTATCCCATTTCTCCTTCCTCACTCACCACTACCCCATCTCTGCTTCCTTGCTCACCATCACTCTAAATATTCCTCCCTTATTCGCCCACTTTCATTCCTAACTTCCCCCTCATTCCTCAACGCTCTTGCTTCACTAATCATCTCTCCTTCCTCACTCACCACCACGCTACCACACTCACCACCACCTCTTCCTCACTCACCACCTCCCCTCCTAATTCACTCTTCCTTCCTCTACCTCACACACACCATTTACCCTTGCTCAGTCACCACTGCCCACTCCCTCAGCCACTCACCAACTGCCCCTCTTCAAATCACTTCTCTCTCATTCACCTTTCTCCTTCATCACTCCCTTCTCCTTCATTGCTCCCTTCTCCTCTTTTCGCCTCCTGTGCCCCATTACTCCAACTCCCCTTGCTCACTCACCCTCTTCCCCTATCACACACTTAACCACTTCTTCATCTCTCACTAACTCATTCACTCACTCACTTTTTACAATTTTCTTCATGCATCTGGATGTTAATGAAATTTCCTCCATTAAGTCAAGGCTATATCCTCTCCACTGATTAATCGATGAAGTGCTTTGGTATCTAATTGGATTAAATTGTGATCAAGTGAATGAGAGAATGAATGAAGGAGTGAGTGAATAAGTGAAAAAGTCAATGAATGAATAAGTCATGAAATAAGCAAATAGTAAGAGTATGAATATATGAGTATGAATGTAAAAAACAGAATAAATAATTGAATGAGAGAATGAAAAAAAGAGTGAATCAAATAACAAATTATAGAATGAATGAATTATTAATTAATTAATGAGAAAAAAACAATGAATGAATGAATGATCCATTTAAAATATGAATATAAAAAACATATTAAAATTGTTAAGAGAAATGCATGAGTTATGTGAGGAAAGAAGGATTGATACTCTAAAAGGATATACATACATGCATACATACATACGTACATACATGCATACATACATACATACATACATACATATATATATATATATATATATATATATATATATATATATATATATATATATATATATATATATATATATATATATATATACATATGGAATGAACGCATTCTATCTGAATGCCTCTATATTTATATTACAGATTCCCCACCCTCACTCGTGGCTTCATTTTCGCATTTAATTCAACTCCCAGTCTCATTCGGGCTTAACAATAACCAAATAAGCACATTACATATGTGAAAAAATGAATCATTTTTTACCCCAACCGGGACTTGAACCTAGGACTTATAATTACTAAGTCAAGGCGCTACCAACTACACCACAGAAGGTTAATAGGAATCAGACCTTATAGCTTATATCTGCTATACTTAGGAATGAATGCATTCTATCTGAATGCCACAATGTTCATATTACAAATTCCCCAACCTCACTCGTGGCTTCATTTTCGCATTTGATTCAACTCCCAATCTCATTCGGGCTTAACAATAAACAAATAAGCACATTACATATGTGAAAACATGAATCATATTTTTACCCTGACCGGGACTCGAACTTAGGACTTATAATTACTAAGTCAAGGTGCTACCAACTACACCACAGAAGGTTAAAAGGAATCAGACCTTATAGCTTATATCTGCTATACTTAGGAATGAACGCATTCTATATGAATGCCACTATGTCCATATAATGAAGCCACGAGTGAGGTTGGGGAATCTGTAATATGAACATAGTGGCATTCAGATAGAATGCGTTCATTCCTAAGTATGGCAGATATAAGCTATAAGTTCTGATTCCTTTTGATCTTCTGTGGTGTAGTTGGTAGTGCCTTGACTTAGTAATTATAAGTTCTAGGTTCAAGTCCTGGTCGGGGTAAAATATGATTCATGTTTTCACATATGTAATGTGCTTATTTGGTTATTGTTAAACCCGAATGAGATAGGGAGTTGAATTAAATGTCAAAATGAAGCCACGAGTGAGGTTGGGGAATCTGTAATATGAACATAGTGGCATGCAGATAGAATGCGTTCATTCCTAAGTATAGCAGATATAAGCTATAAGGTCTGATTCCTTTTAACCTTCTGTGGTGTAGTTGGTAGTGCCTTGACTTAGTAATTATAAGTCCTAGGTTCAAGTACCGGTCGGGGTAAAAAATGATTCATGTTTTCACATATGTAATGTGCTTATTTAGTTATTGTGTTAAACCCGAATGAGATCGGGAGTTGAATTAAATGCGAAAATGAAGCCATGAGTGAGGTTGGGGAATCTGTAATATGAACATATATATATATATATATATATATATATATATATATATATATATATATATATATATATATATATATATATATATATATATATTTATGAGTGTGACACCGGGATAGGCAGAAACTGCCCTCATCAATAAAGGTCCGGGCATGAGAAAATACCAAGATGAAGGAAAAGAAAAAGGTTAAGGACAAGGCAGAGATGAGGTAATGTCACAAAAAGGAAATCGACTGACAGAAAAAAACAGTCAAAGTACAGAGGACCCAGAGATATGGAGGACTAGGCTCTGAGATGACGATAGATCTGCTTTTTGAAGGCTGAATGGTTATAAGAGTCTGGAGGTAGATGGGAAGAAGCAGGCACTGCACCGACCAATCCGTAAACTGCAAATCTCCACACAGTACCTGTGAGATGAGGCCGCTTGGCGAGTGTTATGCAGCCTCGGCAATGGGGGAGGGATGCAACTCGCCAACTCATCAGAGCAGCGATGGAGGTAGTAGCGATAGAAAAACAAAAGGGAAGATACCTTATGGCGAAGAGAGAGAAAATCCAGATTAGAAGTAAGAGAAGGATCATTAATGAGCCTGGCTGCCTTAGATTCAACCCTATTAAGAAGATTAGTATAAGAAGAAGCGCCCCAGATGTGTGAGCAGTATTCTAAGCAGGGACGGATAAGACCTTTGTAAATTGTAATTAAATGCAAAGAGGAAAAGTAATGACAAAAACGAAACAAAACCCCCAATTTTTTGGATGAAGATTTAGAAATTTGGATTATGTGATTCCTCCAAGACAAGTTAGAGGCTATATGGATTCTTAATATGTTGACAGAATTAAGAGGGTAATTTTCATTAGTTTCAAAGACAATAGGGTTATCAGGAGGAAAAGAAGATAAAGAGATAGCCAGAAACTGTGTCTTGGAGGTATTGAATTCAACTAAATTTTGAGTGCCCCACTCAGATACTCTCTTCAAATCGGAGTTATGAGTAGAAGAAAGAGTAATACAAGCTTGATTATGAGTAACAGATGAAGGTTGGGAAGAAAAGGCAGAGGAAAAGTGAAGGGTAGAATCATCGGCAAAGGCATGAAGAAGAGAGGAAGATGGGGATTGTAAAAGATCATTGATGAAGAGAAAGAAGAGAGTAGGTGAAAGAACAGAGCCCTGTGGAACACCACTGGAAACAGAGAAAGGGCTAGATGTCGCACCATGAACAACTACAGATATAAAACGGTCAGTAAGAAAACTGGAAATCAGAGAACAGAAAGAAGGGGTAAAGCCATAGGCCGGGAGTTTGGCCAAAAGAGCCTTGAGCCACACTCTATCAAAAGCCTTAGAGATACCAAGGGTGACAACAAAGGATTCCCCATACTTCCTCAGAGAAGATGACCATACATGAGTAAGATAGGACAGGAGATCACCAGTGGATCTTGCCTTGCGGAAGCCGTACTGATGATCGGAGATAAGTGAGTTAGATTCAAGGCGTTTCAAGAAGTGAAAACTGAGCAAAGTTTCTAAAAATCTAGCAATAGAGGAGGTTAGGGCAATAGGTCGGTAGTTAGAAGGAATAGAGCGGTCATCCTTCTTAGGAACAGGTTGAACTAGAGCACGCTTCCAAGATGAAGGATAGATACTGGTTGACAGAATGAGGTGAAAAAGACGACAAAGCACGAGACCCAGTTCATCTGCAAACTCCTTAAGGAACTTTGCAGGGATACCATCGGGACCAGATACCTTGTTCGTCTTTAGCGAGCGAAGAACCTTATAAACTTTGCATGAAGAAAGGATAAGGGAGGGCATAGGGTTAAAGAGGGGTAAAGACTGAGGAACAGGTGTGCTGGAATCGTTTATAGAAGAGTTGGCAGAAAAATGAGAGCCAAAGAGAGTGGCTTTGTCATTGGAAGAGCAAACTATAGAACCAGCAGAATGAATAAGAGGGGGAAAGCTTGAGTTACAGAAGTTTTTTGAGAGGCTTTTGGCTAAGGACCAGAAGCATTTGTCAGTGGGAGAGGAGTTAAGGTTATCAACTTTCCTTCTTATAAAGGAAGCCTTAGACCTTTGACTCTGAGCAGTACAGCGATTCCTAGCTATAATAAAATCAGAGCAAGTTAAATCGGAAAGAGAGGCTTGGTAAGATCGGTGAGCCTGATTCCTAGCCTGGGTAGCCATGGAGTAGGCACGATCAAACCAAGTTTTAGGGGGAGAGAAAATTCTTGTAGAAGAGGGGATGTACGCCTCCATTCCCGCGGTCATGATCTCGGCAACTTTTAGGGCTACCTGATCAGGGTTGCGGAACCGAAAACAATAGGCATCCCATGGAAATTCAAAGAGAAAGTTACGCAAATTTTCATGTTAAGTACACTCGAAGTGCCAAAGGCGGCGCTGAGTAGGAGGGATTGGTGGTGGGGGAGCGAAAATGGAAGAGACTGAGATCATAGAGTTGTCAGCTTTACCAAGAAGGAGAAGCACAGAATAAGAGTAGTTTAAAGGATTAGAAGTAAAAAATAGGTCAAGAGTGTTTGCAGCATGTTCAAGACGATCAGGAATGTATAGGATGTTTGATAATTTGCTCCAGATCGTGAGTAATAGAGAAAGAAAGGGCCTCGCTTCCTCCCACATCATTGTGAGAAGAATGAAGCCACTCACTGTGGTGTACATTGAAGTCTCCAATGTAAGGAACTTCGGCATGTGGGTGAAAAGATAGTAAGGACTCATGGCATAAGGACAGATATTAAAAGAAAGACACAAACTCGGTGGAGTTTGGAGAACAGTAGCTGAAGCAAAGGAAGATAGTGGTAGTGGAGAGATAGACATTTAGCCAGAGAATATCAAAGTCAGGAGATTCAAGGTCCATGAGCCTCGCAGTGGGAGAGTTAGTGAGAGATTTGAAATGGATCGGTGGAAGTATGTATAGACAGCTGGATTTCAGATAGGAGGAGGAGGTTAGGGAGGAAAGTGCCCAAGTGCTGTTCCACAGACAAAAGATAAGAGTTCAGCCCACGAATGTTAGAACAGTGAAGAATGAAAGAAGCATATCTATTGGGAGGTGCAAAGTTAAGGGCAGAACCATTACTACCACCAGGTGTGTCTGCCCTCAAGCCAATAGTGGAATCAACACGATCCCCAGAGATTCTTCGCACCCCTCTATGCCGGATACTGGGGGCCATTAGCTGTGGACCTTCCATAAATAATAACAAATGTGAGGAAAAATGAAAAAAAAGAGACAGATGTGGAGAATGTTGCGACTTGTCAAATGTAATGGAATTGCAAGAGATGTGTAATGAATATGCCAGAATATTCAGTGTAGATGTAGGCATGAGGAAAGAACTGTCCTGAAGGAAAACTAAAAATGGAACTGTCTGGACCAGTCCTAGTTGCATCCTAATACCTTCAGTCGTAGTCTTTCAATGGGCGGCTGGTGTCATGGCCAACCTACTAATATATATATATGTTCCAGTTTTGTTCCAGTTTTACGTCACGGACTCCCTTTTCAACCAAGGGCTAGGACGGTTGCCTTCTTGCGGAGGACTTGTTTTGGCAGGTGTAATCGTTACCCTGAGTTCATGCCCTTGCTAACCTCAGACCGTGACGGGGTGCGAACCCTCGACCTGACGCCTCAGAGTCGCAGACGCTACCGGTTGAGCCACGGTGACTACTATATATATATATATATATATATATATATATATATATATATATATATATATATATATATATATATATATATATATATGCATGTCGTACGGCATCTCATAAAGACGCCAATGGCTGCTAGAGGGCATAGTGCGCACTCGGAAACCCGCAACCACAGGACGGCATACAGAGCGCGAGTCTGTTAGTCAGGAGTCAGTCCTTGCCTGGAGCAGAACCTACAGCCATAGATAGAATTATCCCCCAAAGGGGGCGGGGTATTGATTGTCCAAGTGAGGTGACTGGAACTATAGAAATGAGAGTCTTTGAGATTTAAAGGAATCATATAGCTTCTGAAGAAATTAAGTATGAAGAAGAGAGGCTTCTCTATCACCGACCTCGCTACCTATGGAATACGTATAGTGTAAGAAAAACACTATACGACATATATATATATATATATATATATATATATATATATATATATATATATATATATATATATATATATATATATATATATATATATATATATATATATATATATATATATATGTAGTCACCGTGGCTCAGTCGGTAGCGTCTCCGACTCTGAGGCGTCAGGTCGAGGGTTCGCGCCCCGCCACGGTCTGAGGTTAGCAAAGGCATGCACTCAGCGTAAGGATTACATCTGCCAAAACAAGTCCTTCGCAAGAAGGCAACCGTCCTAGCCCTTGGTTGATAAGGGAGTCCGTGACGTAAAACCGGAACCGATATATATATATATATATATATATATATATATATATATATATATATATATATATATATATATATATATATATATATATATATATATATATATATATATATATATATATATATATATATATATATATATATATATATATATATATATATATATATATATGTATAAATATATATATATATATATATATATATATATATATATATATATATATATATATATATATATATATATATATATATATATATATATATATATATATATATATATATATATATATATATATATATATATATATATATATATATATATATATATATATATATATATATATATATATATATATATGTATAAATATATATATATATATATATATATATATATATATATATATATATATATATATATATATATATATATATATATATATATATATATATATATATATATATATATATATATATATATATATATATATATATATATATATATATTTAGTTGTAGTAGTGTTAGTAGTAGTAGTAGTAGTAGTAGTAGTAGTAGTAGTAGGCAGTAGTAGTAGTAGTAGTAGTAGTAGTAGTAGTAATGGTATTACGAATTGAAGTAAAAAGTTTCAATAATAATAATAATAATAAAATTAATAATAATAATAATAATAATAATAATAATAATAATAAAATAATAATAATAATAATAATAATAATAATAATAATAATAATAATAATAATAATAGTAATAATAAGAGTAATAATAATAATGATAAAAATAATAATAATAATGATTACTGTAATACTACTACTACTACTACTACTACTACTACTACTTACTACTACTACTACTACTACTACTAATAATAATAATAATGATAATCTATCTATCTATCTACCTTGGCTATCTCCCCCAAGTGGGGAGTAGCCGACATTAAAAAAGAAACAATAAGGGGATTACTTCGCTCTATGGGCAATGACGAAGGAGCTAGCAACTGTTCAGATGGCACTGCTGGAGTGCCACAGCCCATCCTCCCGGCTCTTATACAACCTGCATCGCTTCATGAATGCCAACTCCCCTACTGCCCCTACAACAGGGCTACCTCTGTAAGATGCAGCCCCTTGGTAACAGCAGATGCCCATTAGAGCTGCGTCACATTCGCTCGCCACTCATTCCTATTCCTAGCACGCTCACTTGCTTCCCTCACATCCATCCTCCTATCTTTCAGGGCTCTCCTTACTCCATCCATCCACCCAAACCTAGGCCTCCCTCTAGCATTTAACCCATCAACTCTCGCATTCATTACCCTTTTCAGCAGTCTTTCATCATCCATCCTTTCCACATGGCCAAACCATCTCAGAACATTCATATCTACTCTGGCTGCAAATTCTCTCCTCACGCCCATTCTTGCTTTCACTACTTCATTTCTAACCCTTGTTTTAGTGTAATTCCACTGGATGACATCAAATTGTCGTGCGACTATTCCACTAGTTATCACCAGTGTCGTGTTATTACTATTTCAGACGTTGTATAAATATGGTAGTGTGGTTGGTGAAAATAGATCAGCTGTTTCTTTATATGTATTTCTTTCTATGTTAACAATAATCCTCAGACCTCCCATTACTGCAGTTCCTGTCACGAATGATGCCAGATTCCCACCCCCAAGGGGGAGGATAGCTAAGCTGTGAACGTGACGTCTGCTCCTGACAAGGAATGGTCTCTAACTGAGTCTTTGTAGTTACTCATGGCACTCAGATGGGGCATCGTGGGCGTCACTGCCACCCGGAATTTCAGGCATGTCTGAAATGCCTTGTGAAGCTATAGGCATCTTTAATATGCCTTACGACACTCCCCACCACCAAACTGAAATATATCCAATATTTCGGACTAAGCATAACTATTTTCATGAGAGCCTTATAATTTTCAAACTATCATTATTTTACACAAACGGGGCAGAGCTATATAAGAAACTTACTTATGAAACTATTACAGTCTCATACAATTATCTATACAGAGTGCCGTAAGACTAATCACTACGTTACTATTAATAGCAGAAGGGTGCAAGGTAAGAATGGACAAGCGGTGGTTCCTTTAACTTAAATTTATTCTAGAGTACAACATCTCCGACGCCTAAATGCCCCCAACCCTATGACTATCAAAGTCTATGATCTGTTCGTCCCCCTGGGAAAGTACTGACTAACTCTCTGTCTGCCTGGGGGATTCTTGAAATACCCAACTGGCAGGGCGTGTCATGTAGTCCAGTTCTGCCAATAGACTTCAGGTTCAAAGAGGAGTCCCTCCTCTTTGAGGAGGGGCTGTTTCAGAAGTTCTATTGATCAGATGAAGTTCTAAATCGCCTGCGGCTATTGGGGCATCTCTCCAGGATATGTACATACATATGGATCAAATGTTTACAACCTTTTCGGTGTTTTTGAGGACTGAGGGTCCCTTATCTTTTAGGCCTCTTGGGGTACTTGGCGTCGGATATTAGTTCCATGTGTCCAGCCATAAATCTTGGTAGTACCTAGGGAAAACATGGCCTGGACCCAAAACTCACACATGGGAGGGTATGAAATAAAATATCTGTACCCTCGGCCGTTACTCCTCAAGATTTGTTACAGGTTTCAGATCCTGGCTTCAGCAGGATTTCATGTGACTTCAGCGAGACTTCAGTCATGCGACATCCCCCACTGCCAAACTGAAATTTCCCTATTTCAGTGGGGACATGGGTTATCTTTTGAGAGCTCTTTTACATATCCTAACTGACATTAGTTTACAATAAAAACGGGGCCGAAATATTTAAGCTATCATCTAAGAATTCCTATTTCTATGAACTTTTAAACAGATTACAGGAACATAGCATTATTCTTATAGCTTAATAATAATCTTACAGACGAACTTTGTCTGGACGATCTAGAGCATGCAGGGCATCTATTTCCTTGTGTGAAATCTTAATACAAACATATTCCTATACTAAGAAAAAAAATAAAAATAAACTTAATCATTATGATTACAGTATATAATTAATCATTATCAAACATTAAGATCAAAAGCCAGTTTAGATCACAACATTACTTTATCTATTTCTCTCCTTTTTTTTCAAAGCATTTACAAAATTTGGTTAGTTACAGTAAAAATATGAATCATGTAGAACATTAGTAAACATTTTATGTACAGCATTAGCATGGATGAACATTTAAAATGCGATAGTCAATAACATAATATTATAAATGTAGGCTTAGCATGCACAATCAATATATGGTAATTATTATAAGACACCTCATCTCATAATTTCTATTCCTATCATGTTACTATGGGGCATTGATTTGTCTTAAAATTAGGACTTAATACTAATTTTTCTGTTCTTGGAGGAATGTTTTTTTCTTCATGTCCTCCAGGCGCTGTCAAGGACTATGGAGTTTGCTCATTCTTTTGATTTCATCAATTCATTTACGTGGTTTCTACGGCGTTATTAGGATGTTTTTAAAAGATTTCTGTTTCCTCTCCCTTGCTCATGAAATTCTTGATAGGCGTTATATAATGGTATCCATGTTTCCTCTTGTTTTCGCTTCCCCGTCGTACTCTTCATTGCGGGCCCAGGTTTGTACACATACCACGAATTCTCTTCTTCCCTGGAGACTGGCAAGACAAAAAAGGAGGGCGTCGATGCATCTGTATTGAACCCCTCCAGCCTGGCTTCATTCCATCCCTGAGGTAGGTCTTGACTGCAACCACCCCTTTTCGGACACCTGCAATGTCACAGCGGCTTTTTCTTCTGTAGCTGCAAAACACGCGTACATATGAAGTAGATTCTCAGGAAGAAAATTTGAACCTAATGTCACTAATACAGTTGTAAGAAAAGCTCCATTTGACTTCTGGGTACAAACAATGGCCATATATTGGTAATCCGAGGCCACACTTTGCCTCCCCTGCAACTGCAAGAGCTTGCAATCTCTATTCAATGGGCAACAGGGACTTGTTTGAGAGAGAACAAAATCTAAAGACTTTTAGAATTTGCAGGTCGGGGTTGCCTGCAAATAGGGTGGTAACGGAAGGAATGTGTCTCCACCATTAGATTATTATTCCAAAATACTTGGGACTTAGCTGAAAAACTGATACATAACATTATTCTACTATCGAAATAAAAAAAAACAATCATTAAATGCAGAGAAAAGCCACTAAAGAAATATTCTTATTGGCAGTGACTACAGTAATATCTAGCATGAATTCAGATAAAAGATACAAATCATCAGGTTACTGCTGATTGCATTGCAAAAGTAATAATTAGCAAAAGGCCATTGAGTGATAGCAACAATAACAGTCAACATAATAATAACAATACTAATAATCATGATCAGAATAAGAATAATAAAAATGAAATGAAAATACTAAATCAGGAATAGCAGTATATATACAACTGAGATTGGCATTCAGAAGTAAGAACAGAGTTCTATACTTATATTTCATGGTAATGCTCATTTAAACACAGTCTCTTTTACTATTCGAATTCCTGCAGTTATAATATATTCCGGTTATTCCGGTTTTACGTCACGGACTCCCTTTTCAACCAAGGGCTAGGACGGTTGCCTTCTTGCGAAGGACTTGTTTTGGCAGATGTAATCGTTACCCTGAGTGCATGCCATTGCTAACCTCAGACCGTGACGTGGCGCGAACCCTCGACCTGACGCCTCAGAGTCGCGGACGCTACCGGTTGAGCCACGGCGACTTCCTGCAGTTATAATATATATATATATATATATATATATATATATATATATATATATATATATATATATATATATATATATATATATATATATATATATATATATATATATATACACACATATATATATATATATATATATATATATATATATATATATATATATATATATATATATATATATATATATATATATATATATATATATATATATATATATATATATATATATATATATATATATATATATATATATATATATATATATATATATATATATATATATATATATATATATATATATATATATATATATATATATATATACACACACATATATATATATATATATATATATATATATATATATATATATATATATATATATATATATATATATATATATATATATAGAGAGAGAGAGAGAGAGAGAGAGAGAGAGAGAGAGAGCATAAGTGGCAACTTTTGGGTTGCCCAATTTGTCAATGGGAGTTTTATCTACTCTCTAAATAGTTGCAATATGTGGCAAAAATATTTATGCAAAGGTCGGTACTACTGATGTCTTATCAGTATTTATTAAAATAACAACATGCAGAAATTTATTAACTAAAATAACATGTAGGCATGATTATCGCTTAGCAGAACTGAAAAAAAAAAACAATATAAAAAAATCAATAAGGCAACATTCTGTTAGCATCGGAAGGAGCACATGTCAGTCTCAGAGTAGAGAGAAAGATAGGAGAGAGAGAGAGAGATGATAAATATGGGAAGGGGGAGAAAAACAGGTTGAATGGGCGACCTTGAAATACGTGGCAGTATCCGCCCACAGTCAGATGGAGACGGGCTTCCTTCCTTCACATGCACTGAAATTTAAAAATAAATTATCGCGAAGTATTCCTAAATAACAAAAAAAAATAAATAAATAAATGAGAGTGAACAAACGTGAGCAATAACTATTGATAGAGTTTTACCTTTATTGTCAGAGGGCTATTTTTATTCCCCAATTAACAAAAAAACAAAAGAACTTAGTGCACAACTACAGAAACCTCGAAGCATAAATCCATTCCTTTCTGTTTAATATTGCAAAGGCCTTTACTGTAATAGCATACACATCCTTATCTATTATGACAGTCTTTTTCTTGCTATAAATCAGAGGGCTGAGTCGAAGCACACTCTCTCTATGAGGCAACATACCCCTGATGAAATTAAAGCAAAATATTACAATCATATGTGATACTATCTCTACTACTATCAGCAAAATTACCATTATCTTTTCAGAATAAATGAGTTAAGAGGACTTGAGTATCATTACTTTTAAATTTAGAGCTCAACATATAAATTCTGGTAATCTCAATTATCTTAATTAGCTCAAATGTAATTATTAATTTCATGACGATGATAGTAATTAACAATAATTATCTCTAGATAACCTTTTTCTAAACTCTTTAGTTATAATATATATCAAAGGGATAAAATATTAAAGATTTTTTCTTCACACAAAAAACTCTATAACAAAAACGGGTATCTGAAATATATAAAAAGATTGTCTCTGTGTATGCAATAATAAATGCAAAAATCATATTTCATTTGCAACATCAAAGAATGCATTCTGCTACAGTTTCAGAATCTTTTAAGGAGTTGTACATGAAGATTTACTATATATATATATATATATATATATATATATATATATATATATATATATATATATATATATATATATATATATATATATATATATATATATATATATATATATATATTGTTCTACTATCTCAAATTTTAATTTTTCAAATTACTATTCAACAGAATTACCTCAGAAGACAGGGGGAAGTTCGACATATAACTGTTCTGTCTGTTTGCTCATACTTACGCACGGTTGGGTACTTTTATTATTACCCTCCCTTTTATTACTTTATTTTTTCCTATTCTTATACTGCCTGAGGTTTGCCTTCAGGGCTGCGGCTGACTAGCTTTTGCGGGGGGTGCGCATGTGGGCGCTGTTTTCTCCCCTGTTCCTTTGGCTTCTGGATCAACTTCATCTCTTTCAAATACGGCAAACGGCTGTTTGACATTCTTGTTGTCATTTCTTGTGTACTCACACTCCTTTCTTCATGACCAAGCAGAAATAATTTTGATAAACATTATCATGGCAAAAACTTTCAAAGTTTTATTTTATCAATCTAACATATCCCTTCGGACAAATAATGTATATACTACAGCTAGGAAGGAAAATGAAGAATCATTCATAGATTCACGTCCTTTATCACGTAATATCTATCTTGGAATTCTCGGAAATCGAATAATAATCTCATTGTCGGAGTAGGGACGAAACAAAAATAAAACAAACTGGACATCTCAACCATAGCTGGGCAGGAGGAAAATCACGTTGTCTTAAAAATATCTCTGAATAGATATCTCAACGGCTACGCACCTCCCATTAAAACTATGCACATCTCAACTTCTGCTTTAAGACAGGCGACTCGAGATCTCACCCCCCACACCCTCCCTTCTCCACACTCAGGTCGGTCGCTGTCATATGTTATAAACCTCCCCCATTCGCATCACTTCCATTGAATTAAATTCACGCATTCGCTCACCCGTTCTTTCTCGGCGACTTCCCCCATTCATTCTCCCATTCGTATCTCACGGTTCCCCCCCCAGCACTCTGAGGGAGTGTGTTGGTTGGCTGTCTCCTCGAAGCACCTCTCTTTCAACGGCTATACTCCCCCTCCACACTACGTTAGGGCGACACTCTGACCCCCCTATTGCGGCACAGTTTATCCTACTCACTTTTCCCGCCTGCATAACGTCTAAATGAACGGGAAAAAAAACCTCTTGATATCGAATAGTAAGGATCTTAATAACATCACAAAATGTTCTTATTCTTCAAAAGGATATATCATACACGTATTTAAATATCAAAGATCAGTACAATTACTATATCTCTATAATAACAAAGTTGGAAGATCGATTGGTCATTCACACATTCCTTTCTTGGAAGTCACACGTGATAAAAGAAAAACCTTAAAAGTGGATTCAAGTATATTTCTCACTATAATTCTTACGTGCATTTTGGAGTATATAAAAATTCTACTACTTATATTCTATTTGTAGACTGTTAGTTTTCACTTTAAGGAATTATAATAATGATTTCACGTATATTAAACTTTTTCAATTAAAATCAATGCATTCGCCTGTTAATAATTAACTTAGGCAATAAAAATTAATGGAACATACTTCAAACACAATTACTCATTATATTATTCAAATTATAAAAAAAATGGAGTTTATTACTGCTTATAGCTATTAGTGCAAATTATCTATGTTAGTAATGGGTACAGAAATTCTACTTTTATTAAATTACTATGAGCCACACCCCTCATAGGCGGGTTGGCGGAGGATGGCGGCATCCGCCGACCTCAATTTCTTTTAAAAATTGTCCCATTACTCACTGGATACAGATTACAAGTACTTAACTATTTTGAGGAGGTGGTCCTGAAGAACATCATGGCAGAAGGCAATGGAGGAGGGGGTTCTTCTTTTTTCTGGGCCCAGGAGGTTCCCCCAACTTCTCCATCTCTCGCGTAGAATCAACGAATTGCCATCTTCTTGGTTGGATCCAGCAACACATACTTTTGACAAGGGGCTTTTTCACTCAAAGCCCCAGTCACACTTCGACTCATTATGAAATATCTTAGGAATAGTTCCTTAAAAGTTTCCCAATGTTTTATCTTTGATCACTCGTCTCTGCATACGGTCTCGGCCGCAAATCCGGTGTACCTTTGTGCTATTTCATTAATTCGGTACTCGTCTGTCCACTCGGCATTTCTCCGCAGACTCAAGTGTTTCAGGAAGTCGCCCGCGGGCATTATGGACGGACATTCGAGGCCTTTTACAATTGCGCCATTAAAGTATAAAGGTGAAACTTTGACTCGAGGCGCCATTACAACCAGGGCACGGGGTGGGGGCATGGCCTGCTGCGTTCCCTGTGTTACCAAGGGGCTCGGAGCGGCAGGCTGTTCGTCGATGCTTGAGGCGTCGGTTTCTCTGTTGGTGTTGCCGCCATCGACCAAGTTCCTTCTCGATGGAGCGGCGTCAGCGGGGGTTTGTAGGCGCCGCACGTGCTCCTCCAATTTGAGAATTCTCCGATGTTTGTCCTCGTCACTCATTTCCTGTATTGGGAGATATTGGATCTTTGCATTTGCCATTCTTTTTTCTTCGCACGGATTTCGACTGATATGAGAGTCTATTTTTGTACGTATTCCGACGTGGGATCGCACCGCGCTGCCACCAAATGTTGTAAGACTAATCACTACGTTACTATTAATACCAGAAGGGTGCAAGGTAAGAACGGACAAGCGATGGTTCCTTTAACTTAAATTTATTCTAGAGTACATCTCCGACGCCTCAATGCCCCCAACCCTATGACTATCAAAATCTATAATCTGTTCGTGCCCCTGGGAAAGTACTGACTAACTCTCTGTCTGCTCGGGGATTCTTGAAATACCCAACGGGCAGGGCGTGTCATGTAGTCCAGTTCTGCCAATAGACTTCAGGTTCAAAGAGGAGTCCCTCCTCTTTGAGGAGGGACTTTTTCAGCAGGCCTATTGAACAAAAGAAGTTCTAAATTGCCTGCGGCTATTGGGGCATCTCTCCAGGGTATGTACATACATATGGATCAAATGTTTACAACCTTTGCGGTGTTTTCGAGGACTGAGGGTCCCTTATCTTTTAGGCCTCTTGGGGTACTTGGCGCCGGATATTAGTTCCATGTGTCCAGCCATAAATCTTGGTGGTACCTAGGGAAAACATGGCCTGGACCCAAAACCCACACATGGGGGGGTATGCAATAAAAATCTGTACCCTCGGCCATTACTCCTCAAGATTTGTTACAGGTTTCAGATCCTGGCTTCAGCAGGATTTCATGTGACTTCAGCGAGACTTCAGTCATGCGACAAGAGTACAGTAATATCAAAATTACTATGCAAAAAAACTGACAAAGGAAAATCTGTTCTTTATAATAAGCATTGTAATCAAAATCACAAAATCAAACTTAAGTATTCTTAATTGCAACATATAGCTAGAAAGCATTGGCACAATTATTTAAGAACAAAGCTAATTAAGCTATTTCATTAATCAAATAGTACACAATACATTTAGACTCGATGTATGAAAGTACTTTTAAAAAAAAACATTTGTTATGGTGTGAAAAGTTAAAAACTTTCACAATTACAATATATAGCTAGTAAGCATTAGGAGAGTTACTTAAGAACAAAGCTAATTAAGCTGTTTCATTAATCAAATAGGACACAATACATTTGGACATGATGTATGAAAGTACTTTTAAAACAAAACATTTGCTATGGTGTGAAAAGCTAAAAACATTCACAATTACAATATGTTATTACTATGCAAGGACAAACTGATATGAGAACTTAATGGACATAATATAAACATATATGTCTATGATCTTTCTTCACAAAGATCTTCATACCACCTCTCAACCTAAGAACTAAATGAGGAGTGGATTCTTCTGCAAACTCAATGAACACAAAGATTAAATCATGATTCAAAACAATGATAATATTTAAGCAGGAAACAACTTATGATTTTTGCAAATTGTACAATTTATCAATGGCACTTATTTTAATAAACTTATATCTAAGGGAGACTCTGAGTTTTCACTTAAAATTATCTTAAAGCTAGGAAAAAAAATAAAACAAGATATAAATTGTCTTTTCGCATCGTGGTCAAAGACGGTGGGGACATTTTCTTCCCCATTTTTTTTCAGTTCTAATACGTGGGGGAACATACTTTGTAAATTATCTAATAAGGGATTTTCTATACCCTTCCTTTCTCTTTTCATTAGAGTTAGGACATGTGTGGGGATTCTTTCTTTCCCACTTTTCATTTTTTTTAATTTTTCAGAGATTTTCATTTCCCCAGCCCCGCCAAGGGTTATCATTGCTTAGGACTTGCCATGTCAATTCTTCTATTTTCACTCCTCCACTCGTCGTCTTCATTTACAGGCCCAGGTTTGTACAAGTACTACGAATCCTCTTCTTCTCTGGAGACTGGCAAGACAAAAAAGGAGAGCGTCGATGCATCATCCAGCTTAACTGGTAACCCTCCTGCCTGGCTTCATTCCTTTCTTGAGGTTGCTCTTGAATATAACCACCTATTACAAATACCTGCAATGCCGCAGCGCCTCTCACTTCAGTAGCTGAAAAACACGCTCACACTGAAGTGGATTCTTAGGACGAAAATTAGAGCCTAATGTCGCTAATACACATGCAGAAAGAATACATATGACATCTGCGCACAAACAAAGGCCTTTTGTCTGCATCCGGCGGGTATACTTCGCCTCCCTGCATCTGCAGGCGATTGCAATCTCTCCCATGGGTAAAAGGGATTGGTTTGTAACAATCAAATTTGAATATTGCAGGTCGGGGCTGCCTGGAAATAGGGTGGTAGTGGAAAGTATGTGTCTACACAATTAGATTATTATTCCGAGATACTTAGGACTTAGCTGAGAAACTGATACATAACATTATTCTACTATAGATATCAAAAAGAACAGTCATTAAAAGCTGAGAACAGCCACTAAAGAAATCATCTTATTAGCAGTGGCTACAGTAACATCAAGCATGAATTCAAGATAAAAAGATACAAATAATTTGGTTACTGCTGATAGCATTTACTAAAATAACAATTATGCAAAAGGCCATGGAGTGATAGCAACAATAACAGTTAATATAATAATAACAATACTACTCAGGAATAGCAGCGCACATGCAATTGAGACTGGCATTTTGAAGTAAGAACAGAGTCTTACTCACATACTTCACAACGATGCTCTTTCTAACACTGTCTCCTTTGGCTATTCGAATTCCTGCAGTCATAATATGTATATATATCTGTATATATATATATATATATATATATATATATATATATATATATATATATATATATATATATATATATAGTATATATATATATGTATATATATATATATATATATATATATATATATATATATATATATATATATATATATATATATATATATATATATATATATATATATGTATATATATGTATATATATATATATATATATATATATATATATATATATATATATATATATATATATATATATATATATATATATATATATATATATATATATATATATATATATATATATATATATATATATATATATATATATATATATATATATATATATATATATATATATATATATATATATATATATATATATATATATATATATATATATATATATATATATATATATATATATATATATATATATATATATATATATATATATATATATATATATATATATATATATATATATATATATATGAAAAAAGGCCTATAAATAAAACACAAAAAGAAGCGAAGATGTACTATATATTGCGACTGGACTCCAGTCCTCTTCAGGTACAAATGAATTGATAAATACAAAGCTCTGGATAAAGTTGGGGAGAGATGCTAGCTACGATTCCCAGGAGGATTCACGATGGGATTATCTTCAAACCTCAGGTCAGGTGGACGGTCATTTGGCATAATCTTCTTAATGAGGTCTTTTAATAATGCTTCATCCACAACGTCAGATCTCCACTGTCCATTTGATAGATTTAAGGTTTCGGATTTTTCTATAATGGCTGCTTCAAGTATCTTTCTCCTATATTGGCAATTACTCTTATATAGCAATGAGGACTCACTCTAATTATATTGGTGACCAGTATTCGCATATGCACAAATAAAGCAGAACTTACAATACCATATCGCTCTGCTCTTTTATGCTCAGAAATTCTCTGGCCTAGCGAACGACCAGTTTGACCTATGTAAGATTTATTGCAGGAATAGCAATTAATTTTATAAATCCCTGCTTCTAAAGCTTTTATATTTTGATATAGGTTAATAAGTGAAGAACCAGTTGTTTTGGGATAATTAAATATGGAAGGATTACTTCTGCCTAATTGATCACTAAGACTTTTAATATTTTCTAAAAAGGGTATTTTAATTGTATTAGTAAAGTTTATTTTTGGCTGTTCTGTCGGCCCATTATAAAATATTTTGTTTGCTTTGTTAATTGCTTTTTCGATTACATACGCGGGATACATGAGACATTCTAATTGTTGACGGATTAATTTGAATTCGTATTTCAAATGATGAGTGGAATACACTCTAAGACCTCTTAGGAAAAGATTGCATGCAACACCAGTTTTTACAGACAAAGCATGATATCTTTGAAAGTTTATATAAGAGATAGAGAAAGTTTTCTTCCTATAGACAGTAAATGAGTATTTATTGGGTTCTCTTATAACTAAGACATCTATCAAATGGACAGTGGAGATCTGACGTTGTGGATGAAGTTTAGTTCCTGGGTTCATCCAGTG